>JAKCPI010010880.1:0-288460 GCA_023213315.1 Euborellia annulipes
TTCATAGTGGAAATATCAATTAATTTTATAATATTGGTCAATTAAAGGAAAAATAAATAATTTGATCTTTTTTTCCAAATTATGGAAATCATTCATTCTTTCTGCCTAAATTCTTACGAATTTACATTTAACTTTATCTTATTAATAATAATTCATTAAAATATTAAAATTTAATAATTAATAAGCTTAATAATATACTGTATATTTGGTTTGGTCAGAATATTTTATGAAAATAACAAATTTAATAATAGCCTAATATTTTTTTTTTGTTGCGTTTTGTTGAAATTGATATAAATAAATTTATATTACTATTCTCTTTTATTTAATAATATAATGATAAACTCTATTATTTTTTATGTTAAAACGTTTTTCTTTTAATTGTTAGATGAAAAGTACAACCTGTGAATTGAAGAAATAATTGCAAATATTTTTAAATCCAAGATGGTGCCAATAAGAGAGTCGATGCCGTTTTGTTAAACCAACGCGAACCCGAGAGAAACGATCATGATGGCCAAAGAATATAAAAAATAATTTTCATTTTCTACTTAGGTGAAATATTTTTTTAATATATCAATACAACCATGGTATAAAATCATTTAATATTTAGAATATAAAATTTTAATAAATACAGTATATTATTTTATTAAATTTCCGACAAATCATAAAAAAAAAAATATACAGTATTTGAAAATGATCATTCAGTTCAAAGAATATTATATATGATAATCAAATCAAATGAGCGTGTAATTTGAAATTTTTCCATCGATATACATATACTCTATGTTATATATAAATTGCATATTGAGCCACCCCATCATATGGTCCAGTGAGAGGACGTTAGCTTCTCGAGCCTGGGGTACCGGGTTCGCTTCTCGTTTCAAGCGAGAAAAATTTATTTCATTTGATTTGGCTACCAATCATTTGAAATAAATAGGGATGGGAACTAAATGGCCTTAGATGCCGAAAAACATATTAAATAAAAAAAAAAATCCAGCATATGGTTTACTTGGCAATGTAAATTAAATTTTGAAAATATTTTTTGGAATATCGGAAAAAAAAAAAAAAAAAAAATTATCTATTGTGACTGGCACCCAGCACACAACTTTCTCTTACAATTCGGTAAGAGAAAGTTGTGTACCAGAACGGTGTCACACAAGATTTTTTGTGCCGAGATATACGGACGGTATTTAGTTACCCATAGCACGTTAGTTGCAAACTTTAACTTAAAATCTGGTGTGACTGGTTGCATAGCAAACAACTTTCTCTTACCTTCGGTAATCCAATGTTGTGATCTGTGCTTGTCACACCAGATTTTTTTGTGTCGAGATGTATTTACAATAGTTTCCGCCGATATATTAGAATTCAAAATGTAAAATTTATAAACATTGGGGAATATTTATATTTTATTAACATGGCAACAATTTTTTCTCCTATTTTTCCTATGAAGGATAAGAGTAAATTAGCCCACTGGGCTTGGAATAGTTGGTAGCGTGCCTACCTTCTATACCGAAAGTCGCGGGTTCGGACCCCAGGCAGTCCGATAATTTTATTTAAGGCATTTGGATAGCAAATGGCTTAAATAAGAATGCCTGGATCCCAAATAATATATATTCATAACGGTTATCTTATAAATTTTACATCTTGAAATTGGAATGTACCGTACTGCCGGAAACTAAACATATGTCGACACAAAAAAAACTGGTGTGACAAGCACAGAACACAACTTTCTCTTGCGGAAGGGTAAGAGAAAGTTAAGTGCTGTGCGAACAGTCAGACTAGATTTTTTGTACTCTTAGATGAATTAAAATGTATATTTTCATTTATTTAGAATGAAAAAATCTTTAAATAATTACCTTTTTCTATAATGTTTTTTCATTTTAGAAAAAATAAAGGCAGAACATAAACTGCCAAGTAGATGGACCATCCGCAAACAAATCTTGGAAGAAATATTGGTGTGGCAGACGGAGTGTCAGCGGTTAGAGACGGTGGCAAAAAACAGGCTAGGGTATCCGAAGAGGAGACCAGACGAATGTTCATTTGTGGAAGTGTGAGTTGGATGAGTAGGTCATCTGAAAAGTAAACAATGTTATAAATGATAGTAAAAATACTTAATTAGAAATTGAATTGATATCAAATTAATACCATACCTATTAGATAGAGTATATTTTCTTTTCCTTTCTTATCTTCTTATATTTTTTATTAAAATTGCCTGATTTATTTCTTTCGATGTTAGAAAAGATGTCCTTTTCTTCTCTTGCTCTTCGTTTTGCTTGAGACCCTTGATGTTTTCTTTTTTTTGTCTTGCTTCACTCTTGATGTTGGGATAGATAGGGGTAGAAGAAAGATTGGTATATGGCGGAACTGAAAAAATACCAATCCTAGCTCGGGTAACTCGTGGTTGCCATCCACGTACTCACCAGATGTGAGTCCCTGAGTGGTTTCTGTTTCTTTTTTTTTGTATATATTTTTGTTTCTTCACTTCTTATTTCTTTGATTAGCTCCTAAGCATATTCATATTTAAATAGTATACGACGAAATTCAAATTCAATCCTTTGACTGGGTTGATGTTAGCCTGAAAATATTAAATATCATTAGGAATAAATTGAAAAGAGTACAATCAATCGTACGTTAGTAAATTTAACCAAATTTTATTACATTTCTAGTGTATGATTCTCGAAAATTTGTAGATTGTTATTTTCAATTAGGGTAGTAACCATCAAATTGGATGTAATGAAGGCACCTAATAAAAGATATCAAATTAATCATATATATTTTATATGAGTGAACTAATTTTTGACTAAATTATTACAATAATTCTCGTAGATCCGGTAGATCCTCTGAAGAGACCACAGTCAAGAGGCCACCCAAATCCAATCCGTTGATCTAAAACAAAGTAAAAAACAATATTAGAATATTAAAAAATTGTATATTATATTATATATACTGTAAAATTGATTAACATACCCTGTAGACTGCTTCGTTAGGCCTGTCTTGGGAGGATTCTAGCTAGCTGCTAAGCTGCCCTATCATCTATTGTGACTCAGATGGTCACCTAATCTAATCTAATCTATCTCTTCAGTGTAGAATCTCTTCTTTCTTGAAAAAAACCGATCGCGAACGCGACACTCCCGATAAGGTATTGTAACCTTATTGATTTTACATACAACGTAAGCGAAACGATGAAATACGCCCAGCCCAGCAGGAAAGATAAAAGAAGAAAAAGAGGAAATTTGAAAAGGAAATATACATACATACATTCACATCAATTTTGATAGGTTTTTATCGAAAATTGTTTACAGACCAATTAAATCCAATCAACCTCCCTATCATGAAATAGTGAACTAAAAAGATTGGAAATAATTTGGTCTGCAGAAAGAAGTTAGGTTGGAAGCCGTGGCAATACAATACTCTCAACCGGTAGACTGTTTAGTTCAATCAGCGAATGGCGTTGGCTGTTATCCATGCTGAAAAAAAAGAACCCTAACATCTAAACAATCCTATACCGATGTCCCTAGAATAATAGCCATTAACTCAAACTCTATTGAGACAATCTAGTCAAGAGAAGAGCACAGATTACCACAGGCTTCAGAGAAAGACAAAAAGATAGCATTCGTCTTTCGTCAAACAATCATTCATACATACGAGAGAGAATTCCCCCTCTCTTCGGAATTCAGCTCAATAGCATATGCTTTCCTTTGTGGGAAATTCCCTGCCTAAACTTATGTGCACCTCCAACACATTTTGGCCCTACCTAAAGTGGGATCAACGAAAGAGGATTTGTAACAACGGCCCCTATGCCACTCCGAGAAAACAACATGCTATTGAACATGATTTCAGAAGAATATAAAGAGAACTCTTTTGAAGCCTAAATTCTTAAAAATTAATGCGTGTGCGCATATTTAATCGCCCCCCAACTTTCAACTACTACTGGTACGTACCAGTATATCTAACTAGGCTAAATTAAAAAAAAAAAAAATTCCTATAATAAGAAATATGTGTGTAGACTATGTCTTAAAAATAAAGAATAGATAGATAGATTAAAGGAAATAGAGAGAAAGAGAGACCCAGTAAATTAAACTAATACACATATTCCTTATATCCTAAAAACTAAACACTTGGGGATGAATTTATTGTATTTATTAATACATCTATTTAATACTGTATTAATAAATACATTTTCAGAAGAGAGTTAAAAAAAAAAATGGGTCGCTAGAAAAAATATGCATGCAAAGAAAATTAGATTAGGCATCCTAAACTTTCTGATTAATCCTAGTTAACTATCTAACTATCTATTTGCGCCACGCTATTGTTGAAACTGGCCTTTTGTTGCAGTTTTTTGAAGAACCACCAATGCAGGGATGAGAAAAGATGCTTGTCGGACCAGTTGTCGTGATGTAACCAACCATTGAAGACCGATCAAAGAAAACACCAAGGATGTCCTTTTCTTCTTCTTTTTTGTGAATTGTTGGCATTCAGATCTCAGAAGATATCCCCGTCGTCACAGAGTAATATTTGCAAAGCTTCTGATGCTTCTCAAAAATCTAAAAAATCAATTACAAAATGCATTTTTAAAATTATTTCAATTTAATATTTTTATATTATTATTCTCTATTAGAATTAAAACTTGCGTTTTCTACTTGTGATTATTTCATTGTTTTTAAAAAATATTATATTTTTTTTAATGGAAACTTTCATGGATGGTTCAAACATAAAAAAGATTTTCATTTTCTTTTATAAAAACAATCAAATAATATCAATTAGAAACGCATATTGTCCCACCCTCACTGTACAGTAAATTTTAAATTTTGGCGGTTTTCTAAAATATTGGTAGAATGTTTTTTTTATTTTTTTCAAAATAATTATGAATTTTATGATTAATTTAATATTTAATATAAATTTCACAATTAACAAATTGAAATTTAAATATTATCTATTATTAATTAAATTATATTGGTAGCCTACTTAATGAATCATTATAGAAAAAATATAGGCTATAATATTTTTTAGGTTATATTATCTGTCAAAAGTTGATCTGTTTGAATTGGATATAAAAACAAAGAATGAATTATTATCATTAATATTTAATTGATTTTCTCACCTTTTAGTCAGAAACATCCATGTTTGCAATTCACTCCATTCAATGAAAAAAAAAATTGATTCAAGGACCAATTGGCTTTCTTTCTTTTCTTTTCCTAAAAAGAAGAAATATATTTTTACAACAATTGCTCGAAACATTTGAACCTATAGGCCTATTTTACATTTTTCATAAAGTTAAATGTGGATTCATAGTGGAAATATCAATTAATTTTATAATATTGGTCAATTAAAGGAAAAATAAATAATTTGATCTTTTTTTCCAAATTATGGAAATCTTCATTCTTTCTGCCTAAATTCTTACGAATTTACATTTAACTTTATCTTATTAATAATAATTCATTAAAATATTAAAATTTAATAATTAATAAGCTTAATAATATACTGTATATTTGGTTTGGTCAGAATATTTTATGAAAATAACAAATTTAATAATAGCCTAATATTTTTTTTTTGTTGCGTTTTGTTGAAATTGATATAAATAAATTTATATTACTATTCTCTTTTATTTAATAATATAATGATAAACTCTATTATTTTTTATGTTAAAACGTTTTTCTTTTAATTGTTAGATGAAAAGTACAACCTGTGAATTGAAGAAATAATTGCAAATATTTTTAAATCCAAGATGGTGCCAATAAGAGAGTCGATGCCGTTTTGTTAAACCAACGCGAACCCGAGAGAAACGATCATGATGGCCAAAGAATATAAAAAATAATTTTCATTTTCTACTTAGGTGAAATATTTTTTTAATATATCAATACAACCATGGTATAAAATCATTTAATATTTAGAATATAAAATTTTAATAAATACAGTATATTATTTTATTAAATTTCCGACAAATCATAAAAAAAAAATATACAGTATTTGAAAATGATCATTCAGTTCAAAGAATATTATATATGATAATCAAATCAAATGAGCGTGTAATTTGAAATTTTTCCATCGATATACATATACTCTATGTTATATATAAATTGCATATTGAGCCACCCCATCATATGGTCCAGTGAGAGGACGTTAGCTTCTCGAGCCTGGGGTACCGGGTTCGCTTCTCGTTTCAAGCGAGAAAAATTTATTTCATTTGATTTGGCTACCAATCATTTGAAATAAATAGGGATGGGAACTAAATGGCCTTAGATGCCGAAAAACATATTAAATAAAAAAAAAATCCAGCATATGGTTTACTTGGCAATGTAAATTAAATTTTGAAAATATTTTTTGGAATATCGGAAAAAAAAAAAAAAAAAAAATTATCTATTGTGACTGGCACCCAGCACACAACTTTCTCTTACAATTCGGTAAGAGAAAGTTGTGTACCAGAACGGTGTCACACAAGATTTTTTGTGCCGAGATATACGGACGGTATTTAGTTACCCATAGCACGTTAGTTGCAAACTTTAACTTAAAATCTGGTGTGACTGGTTGCATAGCAAACAACTTTCTCTTACCTTCGGTAATCCAATGTTGTGATCTGTGCTTGTCACACCAGATTTTTTTGTGTCGAGATGTATTTACAATAGTTTCCGCCGATATATTAGAATTCAAAATGTAAAATTGTAAATTAAAGTGTGCTTCAAAAGATTTCAAAGGCAAAATTTAGGTTATATTATCTGTCAAAAGTTGATCTGTTTGAATTGGATATAAAAACAAAGAATGAATTATTATCATTAATATTTAATTGATTTTCTCACCTTTTAAGGTGGAATTCCGAGCATCGCGACAGAGCGGCAGCGTCAATAGCGTCACTGCAGCCATGGGCGTACCCAGCGAGGGGCAGGGGGGCAGCTGCCCCCCCTAGAATCAACAAAAAAAAAAATTCAATGTTTATAAAGTGATGAAACGAAACAAAATTGGTGGTTGGCGACGGGGAATGAAAAATAGCTATGTCACAATCTGGACGACCATGATCTGCCCCCCTGGACGACCATGATCTGATCATGCCCCCCCCCCTAGATTTGATCCTGGGTACGCCCATGTGTTTATTTATAATTATCTTCAGTTATCGGGAATTATACACATAGATGGCCAAATAAATTCATGCCGAAACGTCTTATTTTACTTTAGTTTTATTAACCTGGAAAATCCCAATTTGGCTTATACCTCCAATTCTCCACTGTATGTACTTCATAGGAAGGAGAAATGGTTGCCATGGTAACAAAATATAAATATTTTCCCATACTTATGAATTTCACATCTTGAATTCTAATAAATCGGCGGAAACTAAAAACGTATATGTCGACACGAAATATCTGGTGTGATAAGCACAGAACACAACTTTCGATTACTGATGGTAAGAGAAAATTGTGTGCTGTGCGCCAGTCACACCAGATTTTAAAAACAGAAATAAAAGTTTATTTTTGAAATTAATAATTTTTAATCGAAAAAAACAGCGTACTTATAGTTATGAAACGGGGCGTATAAATATTGATATTACCTCTGCAATTGATTAGTGTTAACTGTTCGCTTGAGCGCCTTAAGAGTAGGCATCACTTGGTCTCAGAACGCGATGCGTGACAGTCCAGTGAACGGGGCACCAAGCAGTAAGCGACGCTCCTTTCGCAAACGGAAAGTATGAATCTGGAAGAAAACATTGTGTTAATATCTAATCTACTAGTGATTACTAAAATTAATTACTAGATCAATAGTATTAAAATAAATAGTTTCTTTTAAAATATTTATTATATTTTTTAAGGAATAAAAGTTAATTATTGATTGAAAATTCACTAAAGGTTCATTCAAAATGAAATGAACAACTTAATCTCGTGCAAGGGCGGATCCAGAGGTGTTTCTCGGGGGGGGGGGGGTAATCTGGTGTGACTCGTCGCACAGCACACTATTTTTTCTTAATTTCGGTAATTTAAAGGCGCATTCTGTACTTGTTGGCCAGAATATAAATACAAATCAAATTTTTAAGTATTAATTTTTAAAATTTTACATTAAAAATAATTTTTTTTTTTTTCGAAAAAAAAAATTTTTTTTTAAATCTGCGGGGGGGGGGGGGGTAATTCAATAACCCCCCCCCCTGTATCCGCCCTTGGTCTCGTGAAATGTTATGTGCTTGTTACACCAGATTTTTTTGGGTCGAGATATATTTACATGTAGTTACCGACGTTATATTAGAATTCAAGATGTTTTTTTTTTTTTTTTTTTAATTACCCCTTTTTCGGCTGCAGAGGCCATTAGGGTTTTAATTTTTTACATATTATTAAATTTATAATAGTATCGATGGCTACCGGGGGACGTTCAACACGCTGATTTCAGGGGGTCACCAATCAGAATTCAAGATGTAAAATTTATAAACATGGGGTATATTTTATCTTTTGTTACCATGGCAACCATTTCTCCTATCTTTCAGACAGTAGCGTATCCAGGTGCGGGCGCTCGCCCCCCTCCCCGTGTCCCAGGCGCTTCAAGCTTTTGGCGCCCCTCGCCCCTCCGGATTTTCCGCTTTTTCCCAAAATCTCCGGATATTTTTTTTTTTTGAAATTTCATAATAAAATCATTTTATGTCACAAATCCGGAGAAAAATTACAAAAAAAAGATCAAACGAGATTCGAATACTAAAAAAAAAAATGTCGAACGAAAAACGGCCCCACAGTTGGGCTTCGCCCCCTCCGCCCTCAAAGGCTAGTTACGCCGCTGCTTTCAGGTGAAGTACACAAGAGCAAAGAATGCTTCAGAAGATTTCAAGGGCAAAATGAGAATATACATTTTAAAGAGCATCTAAACAAAATCGTTGGAGCGAAATTTGAGAAAATTGAAAAAGCCTGAAAAAGTACATCAGTCAAGTACTAGTACTCTTGGGATAATTTTGTTCAAAAGCTTCTTGTCACGTCCCATGGGGGTGCCTAACTTAAATATAAAATTTCAACCTCCCAGCTCTTTCCGTTATTGAGATATTTTGTTTACAGACACACACACACACACACAGACAGACAGACCATGTCGCGAAAACCACTTTTTTGGATTTAGGGGACCTTAAAACATCCATCAAAATATCGACATCGAATTTTTAACATGAATCCAATACTTTCTCTCTCTATATATTAACATATATAGAGGTAAGAGAAAGTAAAATACTCTCTTACCTTCGGTAATTGAAAGTTGTGTTCTGTGCTTGTCACATCAGATTTTTTCTGTCTAGCTTTCCGCAGTAGAATTTTTTTTTATATTTCACCCTTTTAGCCCCTGGCCATTGGAAGATGCGCAACTATTTCCCATATCATTCCTATGAAGTACGGTGAGGGACAATATTAAGTCCCACCCATGCGTTCTACTTGTGATTATTCATTATTTTTATAAAAGAAAATGAAAAGCTTTATTGGAAATTTTCTAGGTTTGAACCATGAAAGTTTCCATTAAAAAATATATATTTTTTTAAATACAATTAAATAATCATAAATAGAAAACGCATGGTTGGGACTTAAATTGTCCCTCACTGTATATGTATCAGAAGATTTTTTTTATATTTCAAGTCAAAAAAAAAAATTTGAATTATTTTTTCCTCAATCAAACATTATATAAAGTAGGGGAGACCGGGGCAGGTTGGCCCAGTCGCGATATTTTGCAGAATAATTGGACGATTGTGTTTATGGATAAGAATGAAGGTTAATAGCACTGCCACCCTAATTCTATCAAAACAACTATAGCGATCGGAGTAAACTCGCATGAGTTAGAATCATTTATTCGTTTTTTGCAGCTTGGAGTAAATTTTTATTAGTTGAATAAAATTGTTTTATCTACTTTTTGGTTACTTCGAGGATAAAAAGTAAGCACTATGTTTAAAGGTTAGAGTATAAGGATTATTTCTCCATGGCATATTAATTAAAAAATCTCAACGGGATTTGTGCGGGATAAGAATTGTTTCAAATATGAGGACGGGGCAGGTTAGCCCAAAAAGTCTGGGCAGGTTGGCCCACGAGATTTTTTGCCATTGTATGTATGAAATCGTTAAACCGTGTTTTATTTTTTTCAATTTTTACTTTCTCTTACCTATGTATATATGTAATATATATATAGAGAGAAAGTATTGGATTCATGTCAAAAATTCGATGTCGAGATTTTGATGGATCTTCACGTTTTGAGGTCCCCTGAATCCAAAAAAGTGGTTTTCGCGACATGGTCTGTCTGTCTGTCTGTGTGTCTGTGTGTCTGTGAACAAAATATCTCAAGAACGAAAAGAGCTAGGAAGTTGAAATTTTATATTTAAGTTAGGCACCCCCATGGGACGTGACACGAAGCTTTTGAACAAAATCGACC
This sequence comes from Euborellia annulipes, assembly GCA_023213315.1. Taxonomy (NCBI): domain Eukaryota; kingdom Metazoa; phylum Arthropoda; class Insecta; order Dermaptera; family Anisolabididae; genus Euborellia; species Euborellia annulipes. The sequence goes on from JAKCPI010010880.1 coordinate 10,360, forward strand.
AAAGAGTACTAGTACTTTACTGATGTACTTTTTCAGTTTTTTTCGATTTTCTCTAAATTTGCTCCAACGATTTTTTTTTTTAATTCAAAAATCAATTATTTTTTAGATTCTCTTTAAAATGTATATTCTCATTTTGTGATTGAAATCTTCTGAAGACCACTTTACTCTTGTACTCCATAGAAAAGATAGGAGAAATGGTTGCCATGGTAACAAAATATAAATATTTTGCCATACTTATAAATTTTACATCTTGAAAATCGAATGTACCGTACTATCGGAAACTAAATACATGTCGACACAAAAAAATCTGGTGTGACAAGCACAGAACACAACTTTCGATTACCGAAGGTAAGAGAAAGTTATGTGCTGTGCGCCAGTCACACCAGATTTTAGTGGCAATGAATAATGTAAAAGTAACAAAATAAAAATTATTATAAATATCAATGTTATACTGGCTGTGTGTGTATTTTGAATCCAATACTTCCACTCTATATATATTAATATATATAGAGGTAAGAGAAAGTAAAAAAAAAAGATAAAATGATATGAATTTTGTATAACAAATTTTATTCGGAGTGGGGGGGGCAGGGGCGTATATAGAAATTTTTTTCGGGGGGGGGGGGGCCCGAACTCAAAAATTTTTCTGCGGAAAATTTTTTTTTTAAGAAACTAAATTTTTTTTTCATACGAAATTTTTTGTGGATCATTTTTTCTTTTGCGGAACTAAAGTTTTCCATCCTGCGGAAAAATTTGTTGCGCTTATGTCTGTATATCCCATATATGTATATGTGTTTGGGAAATTTCGGGGGCCCCTCGGCCCCCCCCCCCTTATATACGCCCCTGGGGGGGTAGTTCTTTGTTGTGACATAATATTTATAGGGGGAGTTTCATTGTATGTGACTGTTACATTGGGGGGGGGGAGTAGAAAATCGCCAAAAAAAGGCGTTACGTAATATGTGGACAACCCCTATCAGATATATGAATAATATTCATTGAATATGTTCTTATTGTGTTCTAAAACGACGCTCTAGTTTTTTGAATATGTGTGGTTCGGGAAGATATGAAGTGTTTTCGCATAAGAGATTTTTCAAAAGAGCACAAATTGAGCGTTGAGAGAGAAAAGTTGAGACCCTTACTGGGATACTCTTTTTACCAACTCCAAGCCCAAGTAAGGTGTCTGAAATGCTCTTCACAGCATTCTCTCATCTCAAACCCCTGGACAAGTCGGATACAGGGGGGTAAAGGGGGTAATTACCCCTCCCCCCTGAGATTTAAAAAAATATTTTTTTCGAAAAAAAAATTATTTTTAATGTAAAATTTTAAAAATAAATTCTTAAAAATTTGATTTGTATTTATATTTTGTCAAACAAGTACAGAATGCGGCTTTAAATTACCGAAATGGAGAAAAAATTGTGTGCTGTGAGACCAGTCACACCAGATTACCCCCCCCCTCCGAGAAACACCTGTGGATCCGTCACTGCCTCTGGACCACCGTTATAACAACGATTCGAAAAGACAAAAGAAAAACTGAAAAAGGAAAAGTTCTTGAAGCCACGATATACTTTTTTGATTTAGTACTCATTTATTACTGAAACTGTTGCAATAACGTAATTATAATTTAAAATAAACTTTGTGTGTTAAAATTGAGTTGTTTTAAATTATTTTCTAGCATTTTAATTCATATAAAAATAAAAAATGCCTTCCGGGCCAACCTGCCCCGTGGTCCGAAATATTTTAGAAAAAATTATTTTTTTTAATTTTAACATTAATCAAGACTTTTACATTAGTGGGCCAACCTGCCCCCGGTCTCCCCTACCTATATACTGTATTAAGAATATTTGTAGAGTAGGGTGAATTTGAATTAATAAATATCTATAAGGGGATGTGTGAGCCGAGGGGGATCGAATTCTACATAAGGTATAAATCACCCCTTTTAATAAACAAAATAGTATTTTTCTTTAAAAATAAAATTTAAAATAACTTTTTTTTGTAAAATTTTTACTTTTAAGCAAATGGAATACTTTTTCTCTTTGGGGTTTTAGGCATTTCTATTTAAGCCATTTGGTATCCAAATGAATTTTTTTTTAATTATAATAAATAGGGGGGGGGGGGGGGGGTAATCTGGTGTGACCGTCGACAACACACTATTTTTCTTAATTTCGGTAATTTAAAGGCGCATTCTGTACTTGTTTGCCAGAATATTAATACAAATCAAATTTTTAAGTATTAATTTTTAAAATTTTACATTAAAAATAAATTTTTTCGAAAAAAAGTTTTTTTTTTTCAAATCTCGGAGGGGGTAATACCCCTTTACCCCCCCCTTATCCGCCCTTGGGAGGCGAGTGCAGAAGAAAGCACTGGCAATAAAATTCCACCTCAAAAAATCACTATAACACTGATGAGAGATAAAACTTTAAGAATATTTTCTATTATTTAATAAAAATTTCTTATTAAATATTATAGGAAAACTAAATTCTATGTTAGGGTGGTAGAGGGTGAGGAGGGAGAGAAAGTAATCAATTTGCTTAAAAGTAAAAATTTTACAAAAAAAAAAAAAAATTTATTTTAAATTTTATTTTTAAAGAAAAATACTATTTTGTTTATTAAAAGGGGTGATTTACACCCTTTCTCACCCTCCCCCCTGAGGTACAAGACTTCATCATATAATTAAAAAAATTGGATAATTTTATAAGTATATGTTGAGAGAAAAAAAAAATTGAAAATAAAAATTTAATTCGTTATGAAAATATTCATTACCTTAATAATAAGATGACCAGACGGGGTGTGGTGTAATGAGGTTGGGGGATGAACGTCTTATTTGCACAAATCACAACACAATATAAAAGAAACTACACACACACGAGAGAGAGAGAGAGAGCGAGAGCGAGAGTGGAGCTGAACCGAATGACTCATGGCTCGACTCAACAAGTAATAGACCGCCTGACAGACAGGCAACAAGCGGGCCCTAGTAGCATTGCTCTCTGAGGGCCCAAGAATAAAATTATCAAATACGTTCTCTATTAAAAAAAAATTCTATTTAATTACAAACAAACGGTGTTTTATTCAGCTGGGAATAAATTCGAAATTGAAATAACTATTAAAAGACTCACTTCATAAACCCATCCTTAAAACTCACTGCAATTTAAATAAAATACTTCCAAGTGTTATTTTTTGTATTTATTTATTTATTAGGGATAAATTTGAATTAAAATATTTTTTAAAGGACTTATTTTATTTACCAACCCCTATTATCAATAAATACTTATTACTTTCTCTTACCTCTATATACCTATATATAGAGAGAGAAAGTATTGGTTTCATGTCAAAAATTCGATGTCGAGATTTTGATGGATATACACGTTTTGAGGTCCCTTGAATAAAAAAAAGTGGTTTTCGCAACATGGTCTGTCTGTGGGTGTGTGGGCGGGTGTGTGTGGGTGGGTGGGTGTGTGTTCAATTTTAAGCATGAAGGAATTGAGCTATGAGGCTGAAATTTTATATATAAGTTAAAGACTCCCCGGGAGCGTGAAAATAAGCTTTTAAACAAAAACAGCCAAAAAGTACTAGTACTTTACTGATGTACTTTTTCAGTTTTTTTTTCGATTTTCTCAAAATTCGCTTCAACGATTTTTTTTTAAATTCAAAAATCAATTATTTTTTAGAGGCTCTTTAAAATGTATATTCTCATTTTGTCATTGAAATCTTCTGAAGACCACTTTGCTCTTGTATTTCATAGGAAAGATAGGAGAAATGGTTGCCATGGTAACAAAATATAAATATTTTCCCATACTTATAAATTTTACATCTGAATTCAAATGTTCCGTACTGTCGGGAACTAAATATATGTAGACACAAATAATCTGGTGTGACAAGCACAGAACACAACTTTCGATTACCGCATATAACAAACATAAATCCGCTGAATTATTTGTGAATTAAAATTAAGATACTAAAAAATAAATAACCCTACTCGGCAAGAAAAAAGCTCCGAGATAATTCCTTCAGATTCTTAAGTAAAATGACCCCCTAAATATGACCTCCGTTTTCCCCTACCACGAACCGTTTTCGGGACAGCCCCTTACTTATTTCCACCCCTTTTCGTAAATCTTAGGGCCATGAATTAAATTTGGAAGGATGAAAAAGAATATTTTGGCCTTAACATTTCATCAAAATGTCTAGAGAGGTGAAAAGTTCAAAAACATGAACGTTTGGTCCCAAGGGGAGGATGTGGGGGGGGATTTTGTACTCAAAAAAATCATTAAAAATCTGGTGCGAAAAGCATGGAACATAACTTTCGATTACCGAAGGTAAGCTTATCACACCAGATTTTAATGATTTTTTTTGCAATTTAAGGGACAAAATCCCTCCCCCCCCTGGGAACCAGATGTTCATGTTTTTGAACTTTTCACCTCTCTAGACCTTCTGATGAAATATAAAGGACAAAATCATTCTTTTTTATCCCTCCAAATTTAATGCATGGCCCTAAGATTTACGAAAAGGGGTGGAAATAAGTAGGGGGCTGTTCCCCGAAAACGGTACGTGGTGGGGGAAAACGGAGGTCATATTTGGATTCAGGAGGTCATTTTACTTAAGAATCTGAAGGAATTATCTCGGAAATTTTTTTTCTTGCCGTGTAGTGTTATTTATTTTTTAGTGTCTTCTTATTTACGTTTATTATATGCGTTAGACCCCAAAGCTGTGGTTGTCTGCAAGAAGCAACTTCTGTTTTATTTTAAAAATGAATTTTCTTCTACTTTTTCCTTGAAAATTTATGAAATTGACGCATGATCCGTGCATATATATAATCTTTGGCATTTGATAATTTAATATATAGAGAATGAAATAAGAAAATAAGAATGGAAGGAGAGAAGGGAGGGTATTTTCGACAGGTGCTGCTACCTGCTGCTTTGCCTTTCTCTCCCCTCTCTTGCAAGAAGGTCTTCCGTATTTTCCCGTTCTTCCAGTTTAGTATTCAACTAGCCGTGGATCGTGTTACATCTGTTAGTCGTTATGCTGTGTTTGTGACGTGGTTTATCCATATACATATTATTAAATATTGCATATTTTTTTGAAGACTATAATCCAAAATGCCGTGTTCTGCAGTTACATTATCGCTGGCGACGATAACAGCCATTATTGCCATCGCATTGCTTGCTATTGCATTCTCCACTGATAATTGGCTTTACATCGAGGTCAAGAGGGCACAAATACAGGTACATTTAAATAAATTTATTATAATTATTTATTAAAAATGAAATTAAAAATTAATAAAATAAAATTTTACAAAAATTATCGAAGAAAAAAATAATTAATAAAAATTCAAGAAACCCGTAAATTTAAGAAATATATCGAAATTGAGTTTTTAAGAATTAAAATTATTTATTTTTAAATTGGAAAAAATTAAAGCATTGAAATTGCAAATTGTTTCTTTATGAAAGAATGCGATTTCGTCACAATCTATTTCTGCAAGTCAAAAGATTTTCTCCTAGTCATTCTTTAATTCTATTTTTTTTATCTACAGGTAATTATTAATTAATTTTATTATAATTAATATTTCCTGAATCAAAATTGATATTAAAGTTAAATAATTAAATAAATTCTAACTGAAATATTGAGCATTAAAGTCTCCAAGAATTTTATAAAACACACCTATAAGATATGTTTGATCAAATTAGAAACAATTTTTGATTTGAATGAAATAAAGTGGTTTACAATTGGAATGGCTATAAATTCATTAAGAAACTCGTTTATCCGAACATTTGTTGTAATTTAATTGAAAGACAAAGACTGTCTTACAATATAATCATTCCTCCATTGCTGAATAGCTTCATTGAAGTCTTCTTATATACTGATTTATGTCTATGTGTTGCAATAAAGTTGTAGTGGTTTTGTTTATCCGGCCTAGTAAGTCCGGATAATCAAAAATTTCTAATTTATATAATAAGGGATAAGAGCCTATATTTGAGAAGACCCCTATTTCAAAATGAAGTGACGATAATTTAAAATTTTCCTTGTTTTATTTATCTTAGTAAATTCTTCATATTTTACAATTTGATATTTTGGTTTTTAAATCCATGAACATTAATCTAAAGAAGCGTTTTCCAAACTGTGAGGCCGCCTTCCTAGGGATAGGGAGGCGCGGACTTGTCTCAAGGGAAGGCGCGATTATTAGCCACAGCAAGCAATTTTCCAAACTCAGCCAAAATTATTTCTTTTATTGTGACGTTTAGGCCACTAGTCTAGGCCATCTTTAGTGCCGGAGGCGAGAATAAATGAAATTTTAATTAATTATATATTATAATAAATTTTAATTAATTTTAAAAGAAAATTTTGAATGAAAAATGAAATTTTAATTTTAAAAGAAAATTTTGAATGAAAAATGACAATTTTAATTTTGAAATTAAAATTTCATTTATTCTCGCCTCCGGCTCTTAAGAAGGCCGAAACGTCACAATAATTTTGGCTGTATATGACTAGGAGTTTTTTTTTTTTTAACTACGATTTAATATAAATTTATATTTTTTAGCATTAAAAATTTTTGTTTTTGTATTATTTGACAAAATGGTGGAGAGGAGGCGTCATTTGATTAAATATTTTTAAGGGAGTCGTTGTAACATAAAGTTTGGAAACCACTAATCTAAAGATTATAATTTTTTAATTCATTATAATAGACCTTTTAAAACAAAAAAAAAAAAAACTAAAAAGGAAAATTCCCTTTTCGTTAAAATTTTTAGGAATATTTCTGTATACTATTGAATATATATCTTCTTTTTCGGCATCTGAGGCTCTTTAGCTCTTGTTTTTAATTGATATCCAATGTAATTTAGAAAAAACTTTATCGTTTGGAACGGAACTTCCAGCCCAAGATGTGAATATTTTACCACCGTCCTGGGGCAATTCTTTTTTCACTTGGTAATAATTCGTTATACTGTAGTTCTAATTTGGTCCGAATTTTTTGTCCATAAATAACCCCTACCTTTCTATAAGTATGTAAATTTTATATAACCTATACAATTCATTTTGCTGAACGATTGAAAGTAGTAGCAGTCGTTCCTATATGCCAGAATTTTCTTCCCCCTTGATGTAGTAATTGTATGTGCCATGGTGGGTCTACAAAACTGGTATAGTCATGGTTACTACTAAACAATGGAAACCTTTATTATAAAATTAGCCAGACATTTCTTCCTAATATGTCTGTATGAACATGGAAGAAATAGTAGAGGACATAAGTACAAGGTTGGACATTAAATTATCGTGGATGAAATATCCATGGATCTAATGTTTTGGGCGAAGTTATGTTGAGCAAAAAAATATTTTTAAACAAATGTACGTGGTCCTAATTTAGTGGACAAAGTTATCTGGGACAAAAAATATTTGTGGACGAAATGTCCGTGGACATAATGTAGTGGACGAATCGTCATGGAACCAATAATTCAGATCAATTATGATTTTAAACTTTTAAAAAAATTTCCAAACAATTATTAGAAGATTAATACAATATGATGAGTCCAGCTGAGAATTTTTTGAGGAGGTACTTGAGATTTTCTTTTTAACCTCAGATTAAAATGTATGAATTATATTAATTTATTCCAAAATAATTAAAATAGAAACAGGTTGAATTCAAAATAATTCATTATTATTCGAGAGGGTAAATAAAATTGAATTCAACAAAATTGCCCATCTTTTTTCCTGAATTAGATATGACCTATCTACTTGATTTCCAAAGTAATTTGACAAGCGCCTGCAGCCTTTTTGACATCATGAACCGTTTCACTGATAGATGCCAAAACCGTTATACACTTTTAGTTTACTTGAATACTTGATTATATAGGAATAATTACGAAATCATTATAAAATGTGTAATATTTCAACTCTAAATATAAAAAATCAAGATCATAAGGATTCATTCTTTAAACGGGACCAGATATTCTTTGTGCGAGGCATCAATTTGAATAGCATTATTGTAATATTATTTTATATCCAACTATTGTATGATGATATAATATAAAAATTTTACGCAAGAATTACTCAACTACAGTATTATTTATAAAATAGAAAATCTGAAATTAATGGATTTAGAATTTACAAAATAAAAAGTTTGGACAACGAGGACTAGCCCCTAAACCAATCACAGTCTATTAAGATAATATTATAAAATTCATTCAAATCTCTCCACATTTCACAACGATCTACCTCTAGGTCAGCTAAATTATTTCCTATTTATTGATTAAAAATAATAATAGTATTTTAGAGAAAATGATATAAATATAAAAAAAAAAAACATTTCTAAAATTAAGAACAATTTAAAGCACTTGAGGCTATTTTTCTATACTAGGTCTATAATTATTTGAAAGCCACGTTTTTATGTGATCTCATTTGCTACTTTCAAGATATAATTGAAATAAATATTTACCAAATAAATAAATAAAAGAAAAAAGTGTCAAGTGTTATGGAAAAAAAACTTTCATATTATATTATCAAGAAAAGTAGGGATCATAATAATCCAAATAAAATTTATTTTGCTTCAAAAGATTTAAAAGAATCTGGTGTGTATGGTTGCACACAACTTTATCTTCCCTTCGGTAATTCAAAGGTGTTTTCTACGCTTATCACACCAGATTTTTTGACGACATATATTAGTTTCTGACAGTATATTAGAATCCACGATGTAAAATTTATAACCCCAATGAAATAGTTTGCTTATATTTTTTAATAATTCGGTTAAATTGATTTATCTATCAGCATGCAATTAATTTAAAAATTAATCAAAATTGTAAAAATTACAAGAGCTACTCACCAAATTAAGGATTTCTGGGTTTAAAACCGTCGACTGGATAACCACATCTAACCGGGACGGCCCTTGAAGCCTTACTAAACGATAGTGCACAGGTTTGGAGCCGCCATCAACCTGTTGAAACAACAATAAAACTATGTATATCCAAAACGCATCCTCTCAAAATTGTCTTTATTATATAAATTGTAGAACTAAGGGGCCATCCCCGAACTCGTAAGCGATTTATTTAATATTATGCGACCATCTAGGTTCTCGTTGAAACATTTTATAAATTAAAATTAAATATACAACTAGGTTATTTGTTTCAAAGGGTTTATTAATTAAAAATTAACACTTAATCAGGTCTTTTCTCTAAGCAAAAACGTTAATTTTTAACATCTGTATCAGCGTTAATTCATTTTAACATCTCCTTGCCTCAAATTGCTATTCTGTAAGCAAAACTTTAACCCTAAAGCGTTAACATTTAGTCAATAGTGTTAAAAATTAATGTCTAACGCCATATTTAATGCATAAAATTGGCGTCTTTAAACTAAAAAGTAAAGTTATGATTTTAACAGGTCTGAAATAAAAGCAACATGTTATTGTCGTTGTTACAACTTTGTTTAGAGAATAGCATTTTTTTAACGCTGGTATTATTACTTTACTTTTTAACACCCAATTTATGATGTTAAATTTTAACGCATGTTTTTAGTGAATAGACCTGAATACGTATTTCTTCAGAGTGTAATCTCTTCTGATGATGACAAGTGATTGTCGAAATACATATTAAGTGTTAATTTTTAATTAATAAAACCTTTAAAACAGACAACTTGTGTTAAATTTTAATATTTAATTTTAATTTGCAAAATTATATGGTTCCAAGATCACACATGTGTTTTATTTAATATATTTGATATTTATCAATAACATTGATAGAGGTTTATGTTATTTACATTAAATATTATTTCTTCAAATCATTTTTTTTTACAAAAAGAATAAGAACTAGTTCAGATAAATGAAGGAACTATAAAATTTTTGAAATTTTTATCTGCTTTCTTAGAAATATTGCTAGACTTTCTCTCAAGAGTCAAGATCTAGTTATTTAAGAGAAACGAACAAATAAAATGAATACCAGTTTTCCAAAGGATTTGATATGCTGTCCGCATGTGTGATGACCGTTCGGCACTTGCAAGAAGCCAAGTACGAAGAAAGAAAGAGGAGAGGGTCGGCGATTTCGAACTGTTCGACACCCAAGACTTGTACAAATCCCGTTAGAATTTTTCGCGTGGCAAGCCAGCCTAAACAAATGACCAAGCAAACACTTTTATTTATCTACACCATTCCTTTAGCCTGCGTCGTATATATCTTTTTTTTTCAATCAACCGAGTGTCGTAACAGAGTGGGACCTTTTTGTTCTTGCCAAAAGGACAGATATCAATCAATTTGTTTCATTTAGCACCTGATAAGAAAAAGGGCAACTAACCACAAAAATGATAGTAAAAAAAATTTTTGGATTTATTGCTTCACGTAAATATGACCCTCTATAATTCCTGAGGTTTAATGTAAAAAATCTGGTGTGACTGGTCGCACAACACACAACTTTCTTTCAAAAATGGGAAAATATTTATATTTTGTTACCATGGCAACCATTTCTCTTATCTTTCCTATGAAAATCTAAATCTAAAAGTGGTCTTCAAACATTTTTGACACCGAAATGAGAATATACATTTTAAAGAACATCTAAATAAATGATTGATTTATAATAATTTTAATCAAAATCGTCAGAGTTCGCTCGAATTTTGAGAAAATCGAAAAAAATTGAAAAAGTAAAGAACTAGTACTTTCTTCATGCTTTAAATTGAACACAGACCATGTTGCGGATACCACATTTTTGAACCAAAAATAAAGTGTATCGATAATTAAAGACTTAAAAAAAAATTTTTTAACAATCAGCAGGTTTCGGACAAAATTTTAAAAATATTTGGTTGAAAAAAGTTCCCGAACACATTAAAAAAATCTTGTTATTTCGGACTCTTATTTATAAACCAAGGAGTTCATGGTTAGAGTTTAGAGGGGACAAATTTTGCCCAATCATAATCACAAATAATTTGCAATCTTAAATGATATATTGACAGCTAATTCACAGTCTATATGAAGGTTGATTGAAAAAATTCCATCTTTTTTAAACAAGGATCTACATAGTTAAAATTATTTTGTTGATAACTAGTAACAATTTTATTCCTAATTATATATAACGCCCCGTCGCATAACCTAATGATAATGTTAATATAAATAAATAAATAAATAAAACGAGCAATAACCTGGAGAAGAAAGCGAAAACTCATCCCAGTTTCAAAAAATTGACTGGATATTTTAGAAGGTATAGAGAAAAACGAATCTAACTTTAATAATTTTGTATATAGGTACGTATATAAAAAATTTCAAATTACATTTTAGTCTACATCTAATTGTACATTATACAATAGTTAATGTAAATAAATAATTCTAATAAATCCTTTTCTTTACTTATTTTACTTTCTCTTACCTATATATGTTAATATAGGCTATAGAGAGAAAGAATTGGATTATTGTCAAAAATTCTATGTCGATATTTTGATGGAAATACACATTTTGAGGTCTCCAGAATTCAAAAAAGTGGTTTTCGCAACATGGTCTGTAGGTGTGTGATCAAGATTTTAAGCATCAAGGAATTGAGCTAGAATGTTGAAATTTTATATTTAAGTTAGGCATCCACCTGAGGCGTGAAAATAAGCTTTTAATAAAAATCGGCCAAAAAGTACTAGTAGTTTACTGATGTACTTTTTCAGTTTTTTTTTTTTTTTGATTTTCTCAAAATTCGCTCCAACGATTCAAAATCAATTATTTTTTTAGATGCTCTTTAAAATGTATATTCTCATTTTACTATTGAAATCTTAAGAAGACCACTTTACTCTTGTACTTCATAGGAAAGATAGGAGGCCATTTTAACAAAATGTAAATATTTTTCTCTATTTATAAATTTTATATCATTAATTCTAATATATCGGCGGAAACTAAATATATGTCGACACAAAAAATCTGCTGTGACAAGCACAGAACACTACTTTCGATTACTGAAAGTAAGAGAAAGTTGGGTACTGTGCGACCAGACACACCATATTTTTTAAAATCAATTTAGGTAGGTGAGTAATGATCAAAATTGCAAGACTTTTTCCTTTAACAGTTATTAAAAAGTATAAAGCTTATGTTTCTTGTAAAAGTGATTGTGTGCAAATACAAGTAGTTTCAAAATTAATATGAAGGCTAGATATATCTTTAGCCAAGCGGATCGACATGGTCGCGCCTCGGAGGCTAATTACAGAGAGGATAAAGAGATTTGGAGAATGACGAAAAAGAAAAGGAGAGGTTATTTAAAAAAAAAAAAAAAAAAAAAAATAGGATATAGTAGATTTACAAGAACTATCCATATCAAAAGAATTTCGACACACCCTAGAGCTTGATTTCTTTAACTGTAAACGTTTAGGGGCATACATATAATTATCTTATAATCCTAGATGCAAAAAATAAAAATATATACCTAGCCAGGAACATAGGATCATCAATTTATGTACCGCTCTAATAATTGGAATTTATGAACTAGTATGATTTGTGTATTTATTTAATTAAAAAGCATTTTAAAATGAATATTTTAAATGAGACCTAATAAAGAAAAAAATATTTGAAATTGTTAAATTCAAAATGTTCAAAGTTTCTGACCCGAGAACGTGATATCTAAATTATTCATCTGACATTAAATTTGCGTCTCCCTTACTTTTCTTAAACACTTAAATTCAATAAAATAATTCATGTATGCAAATAAATCAAGTTTATTTATATTTGAACCTTGTTACGCATTAGTGTGTCAAGCGCCAGCTATCGAGTTTTGAGAAAATTAACATTAAAGTTTTTTGTTTTCATTGGATTATATATAATTTTTTTGTCAATTGTGCAAGTAACATTAAATATAAATTTTTTTAGGACATATTTCATAAAAAATACTATTAATTATAGCATTTGAAACAATATTCCGTGCTTAACTCAATTTTTAATTTTTTGGCGCTTGAGACACTAATGCATAAGAGGGTCCATTTAAGAGAAGTTTGATCTGAGTGGTGGTCGGTAATCGAAAGTTGTGTTGTGTGCTTGTCACACCAGATTTTTATTAATAATAATTAGTTAAATACACCAGCAGAGTCATAAATGATGTAAAATAAATAAGCATCACAACTAGGGTGGGCGGGGGGCACCCCTGAATAAGCATCTCAACTAGGGTGGGTGGCTACCCCTTGCTTTCTTACCCCCCCCCCCCCCGTAAGAGTACATCTTCCCTGGTATTGTCTAGAAGCAAAATATTGTATAAAAAAGCTCAAAAAATTGTATTTTTTCAAATTACTGTGGAATTCTGCAAAAAACAATAGCCTTATATGCCGAAAATAGTTTTTTTTTTTTTTTTTTAATTGCCTCCCCTCCACCTGGGAAAGAAATGTTCAGATGGTTATGATATAGTCACACCATCACACCTGTTGTCAACAAAAATTTTCTCAGATAACAAATTATTCTAATTCATTTCACAAACTTTCTGCAACAAGTACTGATTATATCATTATCATCAATTAAACTCAACGGAAAGTTTCTTATTCAATTTTATGATAATTTTAATATTTCTCTTGCATTACTTTCTCTTTAATTTATTTAGCCACTACTAAAAATAAAATAAATTATGAAATTTTTTTTAGAAAAATGACAGTATTCCCGTATTTGGTGGACCCTCGCCTTTCCCCACTTGTAATCAATAGAAGGCCTTTGATTTTGATTATTTTCTAAATCGTAGACTTGACTATTCTCGACATATATTTATATTTACTATGGGGAAAAACGTAACTTCAATAATTAATAACATGGAAAATTTTCTGAATTTTAGAACGAGAATAATTTTACTTTCTCTTACCTATATGTACAGTATATGTTAATATATATATATATATATATATATATAGAGAGAGGGGGGAGAGAGAGAGAGAGAAAGTATTGGGTTCATGTCAAAAATTCGATGTCGAGATTTTGATGAATATACACATTTTGTGGTCCCCTGAATCCAAAAAGTGGTTTTTGCAACATGGTCTGTCTGTCTGTCTGTGTGTGTTCAATTTAAAGTATGAAAGAATTTAGCTAGGGGGTTGAAATTTTATATTTAAGTTAAGCACCCCCCTAGGGCGTTAAAAAATTCCTATCTAGGCGGACAGACAGAGCGAATTATATAATGAGATAGATAAAATTCATAAAGTAATTATTTTTTAGATACTCTTTAAAATGTATATATATCTTCTGTAAATATGATGTTATCATACCATGTTTTTAAAGGAACGAAGAAGAAAAATTATAGTGTCGAATAATTACTTTAAAAATCGAAATGAATTAAAAATTCAGGTGATGTAAAATGGGATGTATAAAAAAATATAAAAAAATTTTAACATCATAATCATAATTAAAGCGGGGGGGGGGGGAAATTTCAAAATTTTAATTTGAATTGCAAATCTCGACTATCACTACTATACGATAGATGAAAAAAAAAAAAAAAACCAAAGTGGTTAAACTTTAAATTTCAACTATAGAAACAAATTTGGTGTAATTGGTCGCACGGCACTCCAGATTTTTTGTGTTATAAAATATTTATATTTTGTTACCATAACAACTATTTCTTCTATCTTTCCTATGAAGTACAAAAGTATTAGTCTGCTTCAAACAATTTTGAGGACCAAATGAGAATATACATTTTAAAGAGAATATAAAAAAATTTTAATCAAAATCGTTGGAGTGAATTATGAGAATTCGAAAAAAAACTGGAAAAATCAGAAAAGTACTAATAATTTTTGTTTAAAAATTTTGTGCCAAAAAGGAAAATATTCCGAGACCCGAACTTTAAGAAGCTACAATTAAGATGATTTTTTTTTTTTATTTATAATTTTAGCAATTTTGTTTAAATAAATTGGTCTGGACCTAGCAAAAGCTAGGGGCAGCCCTGTTCAAATCCGAAGTTTAATTAAAAATAAATAAAATTAAATTGAAACTATTCATTAAAAAAAAATCTGCCTTGAGAAATGGAAAAATTATACGCATCTAAAAATTATGATTTCAGATCTTGATAAAATGAAGGAAAATTTTATCAATGTTATAAGTGAATAAGTGCGAGAAAAAAAAATTCTTACAAACAAAATAGATAATTTAATAAAGAGAAAACTTACGGATTAATATAGATCAAGAAAAGAAAAAGAGAAACTTAAAACAGTTATGAGAAATAAATATAATGAATATTAAGGAACAAAAGCAATTAAGAATAAGATAAACACATTAGTTTTGTTCCAAGGGCATTTTCAAGACAAAGCAGAGTCCTTCACATTAACCATCAAAAAAATATTTATAATAAAATCGATTTTACTTACTTTATATTATCTTTAACGTGTACTCCTCAAGAAATCTGCTGTCACAACATCCATTAGTTGGATTAATGCTCGAAACATTTATCTGAAAAAAATTAAAAGTTATTATTAATGAAATAATCCATAACCAAGTTAAAGTATCTAATAAAATTACGTGTTTATAATAGCCTTTATATTAACATTGGTTAAACATTCGTAATTAACTTAAAGTTGATCAATTCGAAGATTTAAATTAATCAGCAAAGTAGCAATTAATAAATTAAGGGGTGACAGAATAAAGTTCATGATTTTTATTTATTATTTTTTTTTTACAACAGTTGCGCCCATGGTTGACAGACTTTGTCTAGCCAGTGGGTTGACTATTTCGACCGATCCAAAAGCTTTCCTCGCTAATGCAGTTATATAAAATGAATAAAATTTCTTATTTACTTTCTCTTATTTATATATGTTAATATATAGAGAGAAAGTATTGAGATCATGTCAAAAATTCGACGAAGAGATTTTGATGGATATGCATGTTTGAGTCCCCTGAGTCCAAAAAAGTGGGTCCGTCCCGCAAATTGGTATGTCTGTCTGTAACGATTTTAAGCATAAGGGAATTGAGCCTCAGGATTGAAATTTTATATTTAAGTTAGGTACCGGTACCCTCCCGGACATTCAAAATAAGATTTTGAAAAAAATCAGCCAAAAAGCACTAGTACTTTACTGAAATACTTTTTCAGTTTTTTTTTTTTTTTTTTTTTTGAATTACTCAAATGATTTTGATTAAAATTCAAAAATCAATTATTTTTTACATGCTCTTTAAAAAGTATATTAGTAAAATAGTTTGAAGTACACTTTACTGATGTACTTTTTCAATTTTTTTTCAATTTTCTCGAAAAATTCATAAATCAATTATTTTTTAGATCCTCTTTAAAATTTATATTTTTGCCCAGAAAATTGTTTGAAGTACACTACTGATAAAGTATTTCAGATTTTTCAAATTCATTTTCCAGCTCTTCCTTCCATAGACCTCATGTTAAATCCCTTGGGAATTTGCATGTTAATTTCGATTCAAAGAAAAGGGGGGGAAACTTTTTTGAAAAATATTTTTGCCAATTCTTATGAAATTTTATATTTATTTAGGATTCTCTATTATGTATAAAATATCCCAATATGAGATTAAAATTTTCAAAAACCATAGTTTATTTCAAGCAGCACATTTAAAAGTTTGAAACTAAGGTGATAAGGGAAACTAAACCATAAATATATCTCGACACAAATTAATCTGGTGGGTCAAGCACAGTACACAACTTTCGATTACCGAAGATTTTTTTATTCTTTTATTCATAAACCGAAGTATGAAGAATCAAAGGTGATAGATCTATTATTTTTTTTTTATTTTATTCAATAACCTTTTAATTGTCTCTTTAAATATATACATTACGAACAAATTTATTATTTATATTTATTTATTTATTATTATCTTAATAGGCTAATTTTTTATTTTTATTTTAATATGCAAAAATATTATTACTTTTTCCGGTCTTTTGTTAATAATTAAATAAGCTTAATTTTTTAGAAAAAGAATTAGTTAAATTAACCTTAACCTAAGAGAAAAAAAATTAATTTTTTGTCTGTTCTAATTATATTGAACAAATTTTTTTTTTCTCTTACTTAAGTCATTCTTTAAACTACCGGTAAATTAAAAATGTATTAAGAACAAGATCAAGCGACCGGCCTATTTGATTAATTTAGACGAAAATTTTTGAAAAATCATTCAATAGACTTTCAAATTTATTTTTGATTTTTTTCTTCCAAGTATTTATTTTTCCACTCAAAACGCGACAGAAAGTTGTGTTAAAAAATTTTCAATTTTTACTGAGAGCTCCGAGGAATAGAGTACTAGGGAACTGGACCAGTAAAATTATTTTTTTAACTAGCTGCTCAGCCGATCTTTAGCGGGCTAGGCACAGACAGATTGACAGAACGACTTTGTCTTTTATATATATTAGTATAAATGAAAAAAATATTTAATGCAAATATGATTAATTACATTTATAATAGTTTTAATAGAACAAGTTTGATACTTCCAGAAACTAGATGAACAAATAAATATATGAACCAAACCAAATAATTTGAAACTTAATCATAATGGTAAAAGCTTAACCGTACAGTTATAGAAGATAAAAAAAAACTATTAAATAAAATAAGATTTTAATCCTAAGCGGTATTATTTGCCTTTACCAATTATGGAATAACCGCAGTACTCGGTTAATCATTTATTCAAATAGATAGGAAGTGATTTTTATTATTTTAATTTTTTTTTTTTATTTAATTAAATATGGAAATAAATATTATAAATACATTATATAGGTAGGTAATCAGGTTCTTATATAGATCCGCATATGATGTGTTCAAAAGCCATGTTGCAAATTTAAATATTTTTACTTCTCTTACCTATGTATATATGTAATATATATATAGAGAGAAAGTATTGGATTCATGTCAAAAATTCGATGTCGAGATTTTGATGGATCTTCACGTTTTGAGGTCCCCTGAATCCAAAAAAGTGGTTTTCGCGACATGGTCTGTCTGTGGGTGGGTGTGGGTGTGTGTTCAATTTTAAGCATGAAGGAATTGAGCTATGAGGTTGAAATTTCATATTTAAGTTAAACACCCCCGGGACCGGAAAATAAGCTTTTAATCAAAATCGGCCAAAGAGTACTAGTACTTTACTGATGTACTTTTTCAGTTTTTTCGATTTTCTCAAAATTTGCTCCAACGATTTTTTTTAAATTCAAAAATCAATTATTTTTTAGATGCTCTTTAAAATGTATATTCTCATTTTGCGATTGAAATCTTCTGAAGACCACTTTACTCTTGTATTTCATAGGGAAGGATAGGAGAAATGGTTGCCATGGTAACAAAATATAAATATTTTCCCATACTTATAAATTTTTACATCTTGAATTCAATTGTACCCTACTGTCGGAAACTAAATACATGTCGACACGAAAATCTGGTGTGACAAGCACAGTGCACAACTTTCGATTACCGAAGGTAAGAGAAAGTTGTGTGCTGTGCGCCAGTCACACCAGATTTTTTTTATTACGAAAAGTATTTTAATGATAAAATTCTCAAAAAAGGTTTTAATTCAAGGTGATTCTATAAGATGAAAATAGTGGACAAAATATAAGAGAAAAAATACTTGTATTTATTATTATTCTTTTCTTTTCATATTCCAAGCCAAGTTTCTCAATTTAGTGATCTTTTACGTATTTTATCCTTTTAAATAACAGAAATTTTTTGAATTAATAAATAATTTTTGATAATCCATGGATGGGGTCCTCTTAGGTATCAGATCAACACTTGGCTAAGTTCTAAGCGAGAAGAATTGGCTTGGGTGGGTGCGGCTTGCGGCCTGCGAGGCTTTCAAGGCCAGCCGCCATTCTTGACATTCCTCTTTGGAGCCACATCTCTCTCTTCTCTCTTTCTCTCAACTCTTACCTCCTCTCCTACCTCCATTCGGCTTGCCTGACTGCCTTTTCTTTTTCCTTGATTCCCCTCTCGAGCCCTCTCTGTATACCTGATGGGGTCGGACCAGCATCCAAAGATGACTTGGAAAAAAACGGCTGGACCTTCATATTACAATGTACCCATTTCTAACTCGGCCGTTACAAAAGAAAAAAAAAAACAACCTAATTTAAGCCCTAGTATACTAGAAGACAGAACAGAAATATAACGTAAAAACTCAGAGTTTCAAAATGATTTTTAATATTCACCCTGATGACAAATTTTCCGATTTTTTTTTTTTGTAAACCCCAAAACTAGGCCGACTATTCAAAAAGTGTTGTCTTGATAGATTGGAGATGATTAAATAAAATTGTAACTGTAATAAAGCGACTTCAATGAAAAAAAAAATATCCAAGGCGCCCTAAAAAAATTTAAATAAAATGACTTTTGAATTAAGGGGATGTCAATCAATAACATTGAGTTTTGATTTAATAAATGATTTTTATTTAAATTTTAAATAAATAAAATTATGATTGAAAATAAACATCAATTTTGATTTCGATTTAAAAAAGAAATATTTTTTTGTCATCGATTAATTGCAATTAATAAAAGGAACAAAATAATTTTTTAAGTTCAAATTTTCTCATAGGAAAACAAAACACAGGAAGTTGCTTACGCAAAAAATAATTTATACCTATAATGAACATTTAAATCTCACACACTATCGAACCTCGGGCCCACCCCCCACCCCCTTGGCCACAAAGGTAATTCATTTTTTTTTAATGTGTAAAAAGTTCCAATGGGACCCTCTTTTGAATCGAAATTAACATGCAAATCCCCATACGGATTTAACATTGGTTCTATGGAAGGAAGAGACGGAAAATCTGAAATACTACTACATCAGTAAAGTGTACTTCAAAGAATGTTCAGGGTAAAATGAGAATATACATTTTAAAGAGCATCTTGTTTATTTCTATTTATTTCAATTGATTGTGAGTGGTATCCAATTTAATTGAAAATCTAAATCGGTTTTTGTATAACAAATTGGATTTTTATTTTTTCCAATAGCCTATCGCGAACCGTTTTTTAAGATTTGAAAGAGTCATAATTTCATCGTAAATTGGATGGGGAATTCAAAAAAAAAAATAATTTCATAATTGAGACAAAATTGTATTATGGTTAAAAGTTAAAATTAAATAAAAAAATAACGCCATTTTTTTCAAGGATGTTATGACCCGATATAGGTCTTGATTTTTTTCCTAGAAACTACCATCAGCCCCCAAAAAATATCCAAAATTCAAATCAATCAATTCAGCCGTTCCTGAGAAAAAAATTGTTTTCTAATTTTTACATGTTTTGCTACAAAAGTCTTTAAAGCATATATTTTTTTCTCAGGGGGGGGGAGCGCGAGCGGAAACAAGTCATTTCGTCAAGGGTGAAAAATATGGATAAGACACGTCCCTGATCCTATCAAGCTCTATCAGTTGGAGACGAGGTATGAGTGGATGCCTAATCATCAGGCGCATTACGTCGAGACACGATATTCAAGGCGCTTTATACATTATATAAAAGTAAATTTTTTGAATTAATGGAAGGATCTTGCCTCTTGTGCTAAGGGTCAGTCAGGTGTTCGCGTCTCATGGGACAAAAGTTTATTTCAAATGAATTGACTACCAAACAATTGAAATAAATGGCATCGGATATCGAAAAAGACAAAGAAAAAGTCCCGAGACTTTGCTATAACTATATAACGCAAAATCTGATGATTGAGATATCATAATCTTATTATTCTTATATTGAAATATTTTAGTATGCTATTAAGCCTATAAAGCCTCTGACCAGCAGAGGTAGATGTTTTGGCTTCATGATCTAAAGCGATAAGTTTTATTGTATTTCAAGTAAATAGATATAAAAAGGCTCAGATGCTATTTAGATAAATACCTCCAAACTTTTACTTAACTAGCCTTCAAAATGGCTAATGAGATTTCTCCAAAATTTTATTAATAAATATATTAATGTCGTCATAAATAGATTTCACTAATTCCCTGAAGGATAGATGATATTTTAAAAGTTAATATAGAGAAAGGCATACATTCCTTAAATATTCCACATTTCTTAATATTATTATTTAGACTTTCAAAAAAAAAAAAAAAAAACTTTATATATTTAGGAAAAGAATTACTATACACAGATGTAACAACCTTTATAATCTTAGCTGAATTGTACCTGAAGAAGACCACAGAATGAATGGCCGAAACGTTGTAATTTTTACAAATAAACCACAGTTAAACCGAAAATCTAATTTTTTCCTAATGATAACAACTGTGAAGCCTAAACTCACTAAATTCTTTAAATAATTATTTGGGGCTTCGGGCTTGGTGTAGTTGGTAATGCGCCTGCCTTGTATACCAAGGGTCGCGGGTTAGGATCCCAGGCAGTTCGATGATTTTATTTAAGCCATTTGGATACCAAAAGACTTAAATAAGAATGCCCGTACCCCCAATAGATATATTCATTAAGAACGGTTACCGGAAAAGTCTTATATGGCCTTGGCTACGGAAAAGACTGTATGCTTGTGTGTGAGTGTGAATGGGAAAAAAGTGTGAGTGTTAAAAAAAAAATTATTGTTATATTAAAATATTCTTTGAAGAAGATACTAAAAAATAATTCAGAGGGATTGAAAAAAAAGAAAATGGGAAGTGCTACATACAAACAAAGGACACTTTTGACCTCAAAATCACACAAAAACACGCCCAGAAGACAAAACACTAGTCTCAATATTTTCCAAGGATAATCTATTTAATCACAATAGATTAACATACAACATAATCAAAATCCAAGAGAGAAACTGGCAGCACAAGGAAACCGAATATTGTAAGGAAGAAAAACGCAGGCCTATTTCAATCTGGTGATTAGTATAAAATTTTGTATATGTGTCCCAAACCCTCTGCATCAATTAAGAACATCACGTTTTTTCTACTCAAGTAGTTGAAAAGACTCGTGAACAATTAGAAACCATACCGAAACGTGTTTAAGAAATTTAAAAAAAAAATTTTTTAATAAATAATTTATTTAAAAGAAAAGAGAATTTGAATGTATTATAATAAATATAGAAGTCAATGAAGATAATTATTATTTAGACGTGATCTTCGACATAGAGGTCAGAATAGAAATTGGGTGATTCTCCAAAAGTGGCGAGGGTCAATATAAACACTTGTTTTATGAGTAATTTTAAAGAAAAAATATCAAGTATGTCAACTATGATTTTAATGAGTTTTTTCTTTCAACAATAAATTACTTTCTTTTCAATTGTTTTTTTGCTATTATTAATTTTATTATGTATTTATAAACTTTTAATAATTTTTATGATTATAAAATAATAATAAAGTGGTAGGATTGGAGTCAGCCAAGGATGAATTAGAATTCATATTCAAATTTTTATTCCTTCTTAATTGGGATAAATTATATTTTAACGGTGGAGAAAACAAAAATTTAACCCTGATCTAGTGTGACTGGTCTCACAGCATAGCAGATTTTTTTTGTGTTGATATATGTTTAGTTTCCGCCAATATATTTTTTATTTTTTTTCTCATTCACACTCACACTCACACACACATTCATACAGTCTTTTCGGCAACTCAGGCCATTTAAGACTTTGACGATAACCGTTGTAAGGAATATATTTATTGTGGGGTCAGGCATTTCTATTTAAGCCATCTGGTATCCAAATGGCTTAAATAAAATCATCGGACTGCCTGGGTCCGAACCCGCGACGTTTGGTATAGGAGGTAGGAGCGCTACCTACTACGCCAAACCCGGGGGCCGCCAATATATTAAAATTCAAGATGTAAAATTTATAAACATAAATATTTATATTTTGTTACCATGCCAACCTATCATTCCTATGAAGTACACGAGTAAAGTGGCTTTCAATCAATTTTGCGAGCAAAATGAGAATAGACATTTTAAAGAGAATCTAAAAAATAATTGATTTTTTAATTAAAATCGTTAGAGCAAATTTTGAGAAAATTGAAAAAAAAAAGGAAAAAGTGCTTCAGTAAAGTACTTTTTACCTTATTTTCACGCCTCAGGATAGTGCCTAATTTAAATATAAAATGTGATGAAGATAGGGACAGCCTGGTGGATATTATTGAGAAGGGTGAATAAATAAATCCAGAGCTAGTATTCAGGCAAATTTATAATATAATCCGAATAAATTTGCCTGAATACTAGCTCTGGATTTATTTATTCACCCTTCTCTAAATATAAAATTTCAACCTCGAAGCTCAATTTCTTCTTGCTTAAAATAGAACACAAACACTGACAGACAGACAAGACCATGTTGCGAAAACTACTTTTTTTGGACTCAGGGTCAGTGGCGTCATTTGGGGGGGGGGCAGGTGGGGGTCATTTGCCCCCCAAGGGCTCTGACTTTTATAAAATTTTATATTATTCTAGATAAAATCTTTCAAAATATATCTACGAGTATATAAACTGTAGAGAATTAAACAATTAATTATATTAAATATCTTTTGGCTCAATTTGAGTACATATTTGTAAGTAAAAATTAAGAAAAAAAATGTTTGTCCCCCGCCCAAGAAAAAAATTTGCCTCTCCCAAGAAAAAGTTGAAATGACGCCACTGCTCAGGGGACCTCAAAACGTGTATATCCATCAAAATCTCGACATCGAATTTTTGACATGAATCCAATACTTTCTTTCTATATATTCATATATATGTAAGAGAAAGTAATAATTTCAATTTCTAATCTATCAAATTAATAGATATAAAAATGAAATCTTGTGGTTTTTTGGTAAATCTATTAGCCAAAAAACACGGTTACAATCCAACAAGCAAGGCCAGCTCACAAGTTTATACTTGGAGTGGAAAGAAAGCAAACATCGAGTCTCTGGGAAAAGGCACAAGTTCTGCGTGATTAGTTCTTCAATTGATTTGTGATATTTACCTGAGCCCAAGCTTATGATGTCACGCTTTCTATCCATCCTATTCATCCTATTCGAAAAGGAACAAACTTCTTGAACCTTCAAAGTCCTCGTTCCAATATCAATGCTTGGATGCTCAGACTACTTTTACTAGTTAATCCAACATCATGCGTAAATTATAAAAATTTATTAGAGATAACAAAAAGTCTTTTTATTAATTTATTTTCTTCTATTTTCACCTAGATTGCCTCGCAAGGTAAGCTAACAATTCAAGTGAAATGAACGACTTAATAAAATCATCAAGTTATTTTCTTCATCTTTATTGTTACTTTCTCTTACCTATGTATATATGTAATATATATAGAGAGAGAGAAAGTACAGTATAGGATTCATGTCAATAATTCGATGTCGAGATTTTGATGGATATACATGTGTTGAAGTTCCTTGATTCCAAAAAGTGGTCTGTGTGTGTGTGTGTGTATGTGTGTCTGTGAACAAAATATCTCAAGAACCAAAAGAGCTAGAAGGTTGAAATTTTATATTTAAGCTAGTCACCCCCATGGGACGTGACTCGAAGCTTTTAAACAAAATCGGCCAAAGAGTACTAGTACTTTACTGATGTAATTATTCAGTTTTTTTTTATTTTCTCAAAATTCGCTCCAACGATTTTGTTTAAAATTGATAGCAAAATATAAATATTTTCCCACTACACGTTTATAAATTTTGCATCTTTAATGCAAATGTACCGTAGGGGCTGTCGGAAACTAAATATATGTTCACACGAAAAATCTGGTTGCGACCAGTCACACCAGATTGTTTTTATGTTGGAATGAATCCATAAGGTTCTAAAAACCTATGATCACTAGTGGTCACGTGTCCACGAAAACCATTGGAAAAAAAATAAATAAAAATAAGTTCGAGATTCATGTAATTCGACATTTGACATCGCCTCAACAATAGTTTCATTCATCACTACAAAATTTCATTTTTACAAATTTCGTTTTCAAAAATCTTTGTTGATATTTTTGTTAGGTTAAAAAAAAAAAAGATTCTATCCCAGAATTCGCCAAATATTAAAACAATAGGCCTTTATGTAAACTGACGAACACGGTCGTGTTAGCATAATAATATTTCGATCATGATAGATTAAGAAAATGTTTATAATTCAAACATGATTTTACAAGACATCCACGAATTTCGACAATCCTTTTTTATATTATAAATAAAAATGAGTTAAATATTTCAGAAATAATAATTAAAGAATAGATATTTTAAGATTTATAAAATTTCCTTAAAGTCTGCTCTTTAAAATAGAAAGCATTTAAATCAGGTGTTAGAAAGAAATTTTTTAAACGCCCTCTGGGGGGAACGAGTGCTGAGAAACAGGAAGTAATAGAATAAAAACAACTTGAAACATTGTACAAGATACCAAATAAATTTTTTCGTCAATATTATGAATATTTTGTATGCATATGATGCAATTTGTCTAATGCTTATAAAGCCATCGACTTTTTACACCGTTATCACGTCAAACATCCGTTTCCGGCGAGCCAACCCAAAGGTCGCCTTTAACCCTTTTGTTAGACACTTGGAAAGAATTTGGTAATACGCTTCCCGTGTTTCTGATTGCCAATCGGCCTTGTGTACCAATTAGGCAGATTTTTATCGTTTGTAATTTACAAATTGGAACGATTTCGATTTTCTATAAAATAACTAGTAGATTTTAGTGTTTTGGTTATTATCACAAGATAATTGCTCCTTGAAGAGGTCACCTGATAAGATCCAAATTACTAAGGCTTTTATACTCAATTAAACTGTTCAGGATTTGTTTCAAATTTCTAAAAAAATAAAGGGTCGGACTAAGCGAGCGCACAACTTTCCCACCCACTACTCAAGAAAAAATATTTGTCCCCCCCCTTAGAGCCCCCCTGATGGTCCGATGTTATACATATTTATATCATTTTACTCGGGAGGAAGTCTAGTTTCTGAATATATAAAAAAAATTATAGTTTATGTAAGAAAAAATTTTTGTCCCCCCTAGAGCCCCCCCTAATGGTCCGATGTTTCCAAAAGCTTTTCAGTTCTTGGCCTCTACCCCTAGTTTATGGGTGAAAATTTCAAAACAATTGAATGAATAGTTTTTGAGATTTCGTTGACGAAAAAAAATTACCACAGCACACACACACACACACAGCATCATTCCAAAAACTTCCTAAATGGATTCAGGGGACCTCAAAACGCATTTTGGCAGCTTAGAAAAATTTCGATTTTTTAACGATTACATTAACTTCGTTTCCTGAACCTACGGTTGATGGGAATTAAAAATTTTAATAAATATGCCTAAATTAATTGGTTTAGATTCTCACGATTGAAATATATAAAATACATTTTTTGTATTAATCGTAGTTTTTTATTTAATTAGTAATTAATAATCCAAAAAATATCATTAACAACAATAAAATACACGGCGATTATTTCTGTAGCCGCCTTCAGAGGCTGCATTGACTTTCGCAAAACATTATTCAGCATTGTTGTCAAATGAAACAATTAGGATTATTAATAGTTTTTTTGTCTTTCGTCTTCAAAGAGAGAGGCTATTTTGACGCTATTCATCTCAAGGGTGGTCCCAAAGGGGGGGTCACGGGTTTCGTGACCCCCACCAATAAAGTTTTTTGTTTACACTTGGATTCTCACTAGACTCTCCCATTCAGTCAATCTTTTCGGCAACTTAGGCCATTTAAGACTTTTTACGATCTCCTATTTGATATAATATACTATTAATTGGGGTCATTTGGCCCATTTATTCTGTGCTATACCTATTTTTGAATTTTTTGGTCTTTGACCCCCCAAAATGTAAGACTAGGGCCGCCCATTAACGATATTCATCTAAAATTATTCAAATTGGTAACTAATTTAATTTAAATAAATTTTGGAAAGAGACTTAGATCACTGATCTAAGGGCTACTAAGTGCTATTATTAGTAAATAACAGGCCTTGGCTAACTCTGCCTCTAAGCCAATCTTAGGGGTAAACAAAAATATATAATTAACGATTTTTAAAGAGGTCGGCGAATGTTAAGTTTATTTTGTCTTGTTAATAATATGATAAAGAAAAATGATTTCCTCTTTCACATTATTAATATCATGACGCCATAATACTGATATAACACTTAAGTTGTATTATTATATAAAAATTGAAATCCTAAAAAGATATTAAGAAGAATCCGAAAAAGACCTTAAATAAATTTAAAAAAATAAATAAATAATAATGTTTAATATTTTATTATCAAACTAATTTTTATTTATTTTTTTTTTTAGCAATATGCGGCGACAAAAAAAGGAGATGTTCAGCAAAATCTTCTTGAACAAATGAATACTAAATATTGGTACTATACAAGGACTAAAGGACTTTTCCGAATTTGTTATCCCAAAGAAAGACCTCCAACAGGTAAATTCATTCTGATTTTACTTATAACAATGTTTTACACCCCTAATTCGAGAGTTATCTGTGAGCAGAAAACAAAAATACATGCGAGTGTGAGAGATATATAGGCAGAAGAAATGCCAGTCTTGGTTCAGACAACTCATGGTCGTTATAATTTTTATATTAGAAGCTTGAAAATCTAATTCAAAATTTTTTTTTTCGAGAGATTTAAAGATTTGAATTTTAACATAGGATATAACCCCATTGGGGACTGACTTTGACGATCGTATTTAGTCTTTTTTTGGGGTAGGTAGGATCAATGTAAGAGCGGGATAAAGGGGGCAATTACCCTTCGCCTCCCCCCTCTTGGAAATTAAATTTTATTTTTAATATAAAATTTTAAAAATTATTAGGGCCTACTTAAAAATGTGATATATAGACCTACTTACTATCTATATTTTTACTTTCTCTTTCAAATAAATAAATTTGGGGTGATCGTATGGGACGATATGCAAACACATGGCCCCTAGCAGAAGAGGCAAGCACTCAACCACTGTGCCCAAGAGAAAAAAAATCCTCCCCCCCCTTCCCACTCCTTTGGATCCGCCCTTGGAACAATGAGATAATTTTTATCAAATTATTTTCGTGTGTATATTTTTTTGGCTTTTCTCAATACTTTTCAGCATATTTCTTTACTTTATGACATATCTTAATTTCTTTAAAATTATATATCCGGTATTTAATTACAAAGATTCATTCAAGAAAAAAATACAGAGGCGGTTTTCGTTATCTTTTCACTAATGAAACAATTTTAGATTATATAATTTTTTTTTTATTAAAGATTAAAAAATGAGGAAGTTAATGAAGAATGTTTTTTTTTTTTAATAAACAAAATTAGTTTTGAAATAAATTATATAAATTTTATTAAAATTTGCGTCCTACCGTAAAACAATTTTATTATGATTTAATAATTTTTATTTATTATTATAAATATTAAAAGATTTAATTGATTACTTCCCTATTCTTAAATAATTTCACTATAACACTTTTCAATTTTCAATATACACCTATAATTTATATAATTAATGTATGATTTTATGATATTAGAATGAATTTATAAATTAGTATTAACCATAAAAAAGTGAACCAGAAAATGACTATTCAAAATAATTAATGCTCGGTATTCGATTCCCTCCCAGTTTTTTTGTTTTTGCTTATAAAGATAATAATCTAAGAAGACGATTTCTGTATTTGTATTAATATCTTTACATAATATTTTCTTCAAATTATATTTAAAATTTCGAAAAATCAACTACCAGAAAGATAATTGACTATTTATATTTTTTTTTCACTTCCTGTTTTTATGAATTAAATTTTAATAACCAGATAGGGAATTCCTTTTTAGTTTCGATAACCTTGATTAATTCTTTAAATAATTCTCGAGTAAAAAAAAAAAATAAAATAAAGGTGGGGAAAATTGAATTAAATATCTTCTAAGGACAAAGGGAAAACAAAAAGTTGATTAAAAAAGAGAAAATACTCGTTAGATATGTGAGAAAAATGCCTCTAGTGTCGATGCAAGACTTTTGTGGCTTTGCTCTGATTGTTCTATACTACAAGATAAGTATGTTTATTCGTGAGAAATGCTAAAGAGAAAACGCTTTCGAAGAGAGAATTCGGCTCTTGTAATGATAAAAGTCACTTCTCGAAAGTTGGCGAAAAAAAAATGGTTCAAGTCAAGATAGATAAACATTTCACATCAATAATGAGTAAAATAATAATAAAAAACCTGGTGTGACTGGGGCACAGCACACAACTTTCTCTTACCTTCGTTAATCAAAAGTTGTGTTCTGTGCTTGTCACACCAGATTTTTTTGTGTCAAGATATATTTAGTTTCAGACAGTAGGGAACATTTGAATTCAATATGTAAAATATATATTTTGTTACCATGGCAACCATTTCTCCTATCTTTCCTATGAAGTACGCAAGAGTAAAGTGGTCTTGAAGAGAATGAGAATATTCATTTTAAAGAGCATCTAAAAAAATAATTGATTTTTGAATTATAATCAAAATCGTTAGAGCGAATTTTGAGAAAATCGGAAAAAAACTGAAAAAGTACATCAGTAAAGTACTAGTACTCTTTGGCCGATTTTGTTTAAAAGCTTATTTTCACGCCTCAGGTGGGTGCCTAATATAAATATAAAATTTTCCTCATTTCAACCTCCTAGCTCAATTCCTTCATGCTTTAAATTGAACAAAGACACACGGTCAGACGACAGACAGACATGTCGCGAAAACCACTTTTTTGGATTCAGAGGACCTCAGAACGAATATATCCATCAAAATCTCGACAGTGAATTTTTGACATGAATCCAATACTTTATCTCTCTATATATTTATTAACATATATAGTGTATAGAGGAAAGAGAAATTAAAAATAGTTATTTGAATCTTTATATAATAACAAATTAAACAAAAGAAAATTGAATCAAATTAGTATTGTATTTGTTAATGAATTGATTGTTAATCAAAACGAAAAGACTAATCACTATTATGTTTTTATATTAATGGAAAGGTGACAATTTGTGAAGTGGCTGTTGTATTTTAAATAAATGAAGCAGCATGCAGTCAGGAAATTGACCTCTATGAAATTAAACTCAGGAGTATTGGAGACAGTTTCAGCTTTAATTACAGTAGATAACGCCTTCCTCAGTCCATTTTCTAGAGTATGAACTCAAATCCCAGCGCATTGAGTCACTGATATAACAATTTAGTTTCATTTAAGCCTTGAGCTTAGTCAACCAAACCAATGATTTTAAAATAAATAAATCATCTTTTTTAATGCAACTGAAGAGGAAAGACAACACCATCCGACGACTAAGAATTTTGGTTGCCTAAGCTCAAGGCTCCACTCTCTAATACATCACTTGGGTGGCATGATAGATAGAAAAATGCCCCATGATAACAAATGTAAATAATTTTCTTAGTTTATACATTTTATAACTTGAATTTTAATGTACCGTACTGTCGGAAACATATATGTCGACACAATTTGATGAGACAAGCACAGAACACAACTTTCAATTATCGAAATTTGTGTGCTGTGCGACCAGTAAGATAAACACCCCAGTAGATGGCCCATATGTCATCATGTTTTTCAGTGCTGACTCCAAACTTTTCTACCAAATTTAATGGACGAAAGCATTATGTGCTCGGTTTATAAACTATAATTAATTAAAGTTATGAGTGATTAATGAATCAGTAAAAGAAAAAAAATTTAAAAAGCAATTCGAAGTCAGTTGGCCATTTTGAAATTATGAAAAATCAGTAGTTGGCCACATTTTGCATCAGCAGGCCCGGGCTTAGGGGGGGGCGGGGGCCTCCCCCCCGGGCGCCGGGGGGGGAGAAAAAATTTTGGTTTGGGGGGGGGCGGGGACAAAAAATTGGGCACTGGGGGGGAGAAAAAAAAAAAATTTTAAAAAAAAAAAAAATATATTACTTGTATCAAATGTAAAAAATAAAAAAAAAAAAAAAAAAAAAAATAAAAAAAAAAAAACCGCCCCCCCCCCCCCTACCCACCCCGTGCATCAGTAATTGGCCCCCGAGATCTAAGGGGATATTTGCCAAACAATTCATTTCTAGAGGTTTCATGAGGAAGACGATAAGAAATATTAGGGTTTTAATATGTCTTGAAATAACAAAAAGAGTGTTTTATTCAAATGAAAAAAGACAATTCAGGCACGTTGTACAAATTTATTTTTTGTTTGATTTTTTCTGGTTGTTCCCCTGAATTCTTTTTTTTTATCTTCCTCTCAAAATGGCTATTTACTGGTCCCTGGCAATATATTTACCCCTTTTTAATATTTTAAAAAATAATCAGATTTTATTCCTTTATTCTTTTCTTGTATTATATTTCATGATATTAGAATGTAGTATAATTATCTTTTTAAAACAAGCAATGCAATATCAATAGTTATGCAAGAGTGTGTGCCTGTATGGTGAATTGAAAATATATGTGGCAATTTTTGTTTTTTGAACCTTGAGAATAAATTCCAGTACAAATGGGGGACAAGAATAAAAAGCACGTTCGAGTTCTTAAAAAAAAAGAGAAGAAGAAAAAAACAATTCATTTCTCATATCAAAGCAGAGATTATTTTAAGTCAAGGTCGTCCATTGACTGACTGCTTCTCCTTTTTCCTTCTTTCGAATTTAAATAATAATATCCACCTCACTTCCCACGTATATGCATATATTAGATTCGTTTTAAAGAATAAGGTCCATTAGATATTTTTTCTTGGAAATATTTATTTGACGCAAAGGGATCGGGCATTACTTGTATAAGTAATATCTAATTTCGATTTGATGATTTTGAAATTAAATTACCAGCAGAAAAGGATCAAACATCTTATAAGCATAATTATTAAAATATAAGTATAATTCATATGCTAGCATATGATAAAGAAATCAATATATTGCATTGCAACGAAATATTTTTTAGTTTAAAGTAAATTTTATTAGTTTTGGTCAAGAGAAAAGATTTTCTATAGCTATCCAAAAAATTTGTCCCCGAATGAAATGATTTTTTTTTTTTAGTCAACTTATTCCACCTCTTTCGAAAAAAAAATATTTCACCACTATTAACGGAGTTTTTATTGTCCTGTCTGTGATAAAAGACCTAATTTAGAGAGTTCTTTGTCTTAAGAGAGAGCATCGAACCCTTTCGTTGTTTAAAGAATGTCATCCTGCCACATCTAAAAAGTAAGTCCAATTGAATGGATTTTTCACCATTTGAAACTTTGAAAATTAACTTTTAAATTAAGACCTATTACTTCTTATGAAAAATCTGGTGTGACTGGTCGCACAGCACACAACTTTCTCTTACCCTTCGGCAAGAGAAAGTTGTGTTCTGTGCTTGTCACACCAGATCTTTTGTGTCGAGATATATTTAGTTTCCGACAGTACGGTACATTCGAATTTCAAGATGTAAAATTTATAAGTATGGGAAAATATTTATATTTTGTTACCATGGCAACCATTTCTCCTATCTTTTCTATTGAGTACAAGAGTAAAGTGGTCTACAGAAGATTTCAATGGCAAAATGAGAATATACATTTTAAAGAGCATCTAAAAAATAATTGATTTATGAATTTAAAAAAAAAAGCCGATTTCGAGAAAATCGAAAAAAACTGAAAAAGTACATCAGTAAAGTACTAGTACTCTTTGGCCGATTTTGGTCAAAAGCTTATTTTCACGCTTCAGGTGGGTGCCTAACTTAAATATAAAATTTTAACCTCCTAGCTCAATTCCTTCATGCTTTAAATTGAACCCAGACAGACAGACCATGTCGCGAAAACCACTTTTTTGGATTCAGGGGACATCAAAACGTGTATATCCATCAAAATCTCGACATCGAATTTTCGACATGAGTTCAATACTTCAACCAATAAATAAACATCTTTATTCTTTTCCCAAGCTGAACCACTATTTCGTTTTTTCTTTTATTTTTTGAGAGTTCAATCTAATTGAGAAATGCTTCTATAGAATAAATATGTCGCTAATTTTCAAAGTAAGGCATGTTTTTACTATTTATTAGCAAACAATTATATAGCAATTGTAAGGTGTAAATAAAATTATTGAAGTAGAAAAAAAAATATTGATCTCCTTTTAGATGAAAGGTAAAAGGTTTTATGGAAAGATAATTAACAATTTTATTGAATTATTGAGGTGTGAAGATTTATTTATCCAAACAGCAAAGAATAAAACGGAGTTTGAAAAATCATATCAATTGTTTGACCTGAATTGCTATTCTTTATTTTTCAGTTTCATAAAAAAAAAAAGAAAAAACAGACAAATCATAATATAATTATTAGAAATTTAATAACAATTTAAATTACTTCATGAGAGCGAGAAAAGAATGAATTAAAAAATTAATGCAAAATATTTTGTTCCTTATTTTTATAGACTATTTAACATAATTAAATGTTTTTTTAATCCATAAGATGATTAAAGAAAATGATTTTTCTTGCTGAACCGTGTTAAAGTAACACAATAAATGATAGGAAGAAACATTAACTTCAACAAAGCATTCTATGAAAAATATTGAATAGGCTATTAATCAATTGAAATAAATAAGGCCTAAAAGGCCTCCGATGCCAAAAAAATTCAATATTCAAAATTATTTCCCCCTAGATCAGTGATTCTTAAAGTGGAACCCTAAGGGCGGTCGCTAAAATATATTTGAGGGTCGCGGAAAATTTGTTAGGAAATCGATTTTTATTTGAATTCAAATGCTAACTAATTAATTTTGCATTAAAACGTATTGTATCAAATTATTAAAGTAAAATGAATGATGGGGCACTGATTAAGAGAGACCGCTACACGCGGGCTCCTACTAGTTGTGAGGTTCCTATTTGGAAAAACTAAATTTCAATGATCCACCAAAAGCGGACAACGCAGCTGGTCATTTTCACTAATTTGTTCTATTGAAATACTATATTTTGAATTTTATTCAAAATTCGAAATATCCCTGAGTAGGTGTCCCCCAAAGGCAGTCGACGCAGCTAGTTAAGTTTAAATACGAGAAACAAGTCAGATAATCGCATGAAAAAAGATATAGATATAAACTGCAAGAATATTCCTAAGCTTTGGTGTATTAGACGATACTATGTTTGTAATCCACATGCTAAGCTCATATGTTACCTATGTACCTATTAACCCATCCAACAAGCTTGTCCTGACTTGCATACTGAGGCATGCAAGAGAGTCAAGCAGAGAGAGAGACAAAATTACTGTATTTTTATTATTTGTCTTAAAATATTTTAACCAAATTAATAAAATAAATGCACTTATCGCCAAGAAATAAGCTTCGGATCAACTCTACATACCCTAGTATAAATATTTTATTACATTCCCACACTTGACTCATTTTTATAAAATCACAATTACGTTTATATATAATAAATAATAATTTTTTGTGGAGCCATTTATATTTCTAATATTTAAAATAATAAACCAAGTATTAATGAACATGGAGAGATGAAATTTACCTTTAATGTCCTTAAAGTTTAGAAGAAACCCGAATTTTTTACTGGAGCCAGATTGGACGCGTCTGCTCCAAGCGACGCCATGTTCCAAATGAGGGATGGCATTTTTAACACGGAAGGTGCTTCGTCTATCACTGCCCCCAGGCTACTGAAGCCTCTTTGATTTTCCTATTAAATATAAAGGAAGTTTTTCTAATTGATTTAGCATGTAGACTCGAATTCCAGCTGGTCTATGAGGATAGATAGCCAATGGGGTGCCATCTTCGGACTAAGCCTCCGAGAGTGGGGGAGGAGAAGGGGGTGGGGGCCGAATTCTATACTAATAGATAATTGGCAACGATCCAAATTATTTCAATTAGAAAGAATATAAATTATTAGAAAATATTTTTAAATGGGGAATTTAAAAAAATCATTTTAAAGGGAAACGGGAAAGTGAAGGCACTGAATATTATATATTTGAACCGCTATGTATCCACCTAAGCAATATAAACAATTTAACGTAGGTCTTTTATTTTTACTTTTTCTTTTTTTTATATATGTTAATACATATAGAAGAAAGTATTGGATGCATGTCAAAAATTCGATGTCGAGATTTTGATGGATATATACGTTTTGAGTCTGAATTCAAAAAATCTGGTGTGACTGATCGGATTTTTTGAGTCGACATGTATTTAGTTTCCTTATTTAGTTACATTTGCTGTATGTAAGTTGTGTGCTGTGCGACCATCACATCAGATTTTT
Source organism: Euborellia annulipes (assembly GCA_023213315.1). Taxonomy (NCBI): domain Eukaryota; kingdom Metazoa; phylum Arthropoda; class Insecta; order Dermaptera; family Anisolabididae; genus Euborellia; species Euborellia annulipes. The sequence goes on from JAKCPI010010880.1 coordinate 45,255, forward strand.
AAAAAACAGATTTTATATTTGAACTATTAATAAAATTGTGAATTAAGTTTTTAATTAATTTATTAAATATTTTTTTTTTTATATATATATAAATTCAAGTAACGAAAAACTTTTGTACGACGGGTTTAAGTCTTTTACTTGTTAATATATAAAATTTTAAATATTAACGAGATACTAAATGATGAATATAATTATTACTTTCTTTATATTAGAACTAACTAATTTAAGATTTTTTTTTTAACAAAAATTGTATTTGCAAATTATATTTATCATTTTAAAAAGTTCATTGTCTAATTTACATACGATAATCGATATAAATAAAAATATTGGTTATAGGATTTATTTATTTCATTCAGTAGAATTTACTTTCCATTAAGGTATTGTCAATAACATAAACTGAGGTGTGTGGGGAATATGTTTTTTCCTTAGATGTGATCTGTCCCGTTGTCAGGCCTTGACTTGAGATACCCGCAGGCGACAGCCAACCTGAACAACCTAAGCAATCTGAGCCTGTTACTTGCTTCCGCTGTCCCAAATACCTATCGTATACTAGGCCTCTCTCCTAGACTTGGTCAGGAAGTGTTTTACTTGGAGGGGGAACAGTGATTGAAATAGGGTGAATTCGAGTTGTATAAAGTTAAATTGTACTTTCTCTTACCTCTATATATGTTAATATATATAGAGAGAAAGTATTGAATTCATGTCAAAAATTCGATGTCGAGATTTTGACGGATATACACGTTTTGAGGTCCTCTAAATCCAAAAAAGTGGTTTTCGCGACATGGTCTATATATTTTCCCATACTTATAAATTTTACATCTTGAATTCAAATGTACCGTACTGTCGGAGCCTAAATATATGTCGACACAAAAAATCTGGTGTGCCAAGCACAGTACACAACTTTCTCTTGCCGAAGGGTAAGAGAAAGTTGTGTGCTGTGCGACCAGTCACACCAGATTTTTTTAAAGGAAACAAATATCTCACAAGAAATAATTTTAAAAGACGCACAGATTTATTTTAATAAACAAGTTTGTATTTGCGATAATATATACGTATATCCAAAATCAATTGTGATATCCTTTAAAAAGCGAAAATTTTAATGAACGATTTAATTTCTAATTAGAGGCTTTATATTCTGGTAATATATTTAATTTCATTTAATTAAGCCATTTCCTGTTTCCGATATTTTTCACTATCATTTTAAAAGAAATTTAAGGATTTCTTCAATTTTCAACTTAAAAAATTTTGGATTCAAGGTCTACTTTTAGTTGAAAATGTCTTTATCAAGAGGAATAATGAATGGAGCCTAAACGATATTTATTTATTCATGTCAAGTTGGCTATTTATAACAAAAAAATATTTAATATTATTATTAGATAAACTTGTAATTTTTCTTTCTCTTACCTATGTATATATGTAATATATATATAGTGAGAAAGTATTGGATTCATGTCAAAAATTCGATGTCGAGATTTTGATGGATCTTTACGTTTGAGGTCCCCTGAATCCAAAAAGTGATTTTCGCGACATGGTCTGTCTGTCTGTCGTGTGTCTGTGTGTGTGTGTTCAATTTTAAGCATGAAGGAATTGAGCTAGGAGGTTGAAATTTTATATTTAAGTTAGGCAGCCCACGGGACCGGAAAAATAAGCTTTTAATCAAAATCGGCCAAAGGGTACTAGTACTTTACTGATGTACTTTTTCAGTTTTTTTCAATTTTCTCAAAATTCGCTCTAACGATTTTGATTAAAATTCAAAAATCAATTATTTTTTAGATGCTCTTTCAAATGTATATTCTCGTTTTGCCCTCAAAATTGTTTGAAGCACACTTTACTCTTGTGCTTCATAGAAAAGATAGGAGAAATGGTTGCCATGGTAACAAAATATAAATAGTTTCCATGTTTATAAATTTGACATCTTAAATTCTAATATATTGGCGGAAACTAAATATATGTCGACACAAAAAATCTGGGTGACAAGCACAGTACACAACTTTCGATTACCGAAGGTAAGAGAAAGTTGTGTGCTGTCGACAGTCACACCAGATTTTTTGTCTTTCCTACAATCATATTTTTAAGAATAATACAATTTTTTTTTTTTTTGTGAAAATATAAACGCTGCCAGCGCCCCTTTATTTAATGCGCCCGGGGCCGTGGCCCCCTCGACCACCCCTTGTTGGGGCACTGAACACTGTTGGATTTTAAAAAGAAAGATGTTATTTTAATTGTGCTACAGTATGTTCTATTATCGATGTGAGCTCTAGGTGTCTTTCTAAGTCAATACAGGAGATAGTTAACTTCTGTTAAAAGGTGATAAACAATTAAAATTCATTTTGTTTCAGGTAATGATTTTTTGAAATGTTATATAATCAAGTTGTCACCAATAAATTCTTACCTGGATCAAAAATAATATGATTTTTAATTGTTTATCGTCTTTTACCTGTAAAATTCCTTCTTTTTAGTAAAGATAAATTAAACTTGTATTTTTAGTAAAATTTTTTCTATCTCTGACTAGAGAAAATTTCCTCATGTATTATCATCTTCTAAAGAAGGAATTTAAAATAGAAAACAGTGACATGACACCATTTTTAAACAATTTTAAAAAGAAAGATCTTTGACCTAGCTTGAACCGTAAGAGATGAAATCTTCGAACTCTAGTTGATCACTTGTTAAGTATATTTTGAAAGGCTAAAATGAATAATACAATTTTTTTTTTGTAAAAATATAAACGTTGCTGGCGTCCCCTCGGCCCCGCCCTTGTTGCGGCACTAATTGTATTTAAAAATATCAAAATGAAATTTAAATATAATCAATTTTTGGGAAGGAAACAAACTAACGGATAATTTAACAATGAAAGACAAATATAGTATCTTCCAAGACTTTCCTAATATAATAAAAGTAGGTTATACAATAAATTGGAATATATCGAAAAATATGAATTTTAAACAAATTATGGAATTCCATCAGTTTTAGATCAACGCGGAATATTTTTTGAGTGATAAAAAACACGAAAGATGTCAATAATTTTTTTTTTTTTAGTAGTTATTGAAAAAAATAGGTCATGTGAATTATAGTTAGAATTAATTAGTAATGGTTCAATGATTTTAAGGTAAATTTTAATTTACAAATATACTGGTTTTATTTATTTTGTTTCTATATAGATACAGTGGCGTACCGAGGGGGGCGGTCCGCCCCAGGCCCCGAGCCGGCATAGGCCCCCATATATTTATAAAAAAAAAATTTAATGAAAATTTCCCTTTTAGAGGCCCGGGGCCCTCAGGGCTCAAGTAAAAATGGAAAAATTTAGATAAAAAAAAAGAAAATTTAATGAAAATTTCCCTTTGAGAGGCCCCGGGGCCCTCAGGGCTCAAGTAAAAACAAAATTTAATCAAAATTTCCCTTTGAGAGGCTCCGGGGCCCTCAGGGCTCAAGTAAAAATGGAAAAATTTAGATAAAAAATAAGAAAATTTAATGAAAATTTCCCTTTGAGAGGCCCCGGGGCCCTCAGGGCTCAAGTAAAAACAAAATTTAATCAAAATTTCCCTTTGAGAGGCTCCGGGGCCCTTGGGGTTCAGGGATAACGGTATTTTAAAAATATTTTTGTGTATGGAGGAGAAGGATATTTAAAGATGAGCACCCCCCCCAAAAAAAAAAAAAAAATTCAATATAAGGTCCCCTCTTCTAGTGCCGCCCCAGGCCCCCAACTGCCTCGGTACGCCTCTGTATAGATATACTGGTAAATGTCCATTTATTATTTTAATGTTTTAGAAAATGAATATAGTATTCATTTAAAGTCTACAAAACCTCAGATGCCGAAAGACAAAAAAAAAATATCTTCAATTCTAATGTACCGTTCTGCCGGAAAGTAAATACATGTTGAAAATATCTGGCGTGATAAGCACAACTCTCTATTACCGAAGATAGGAGAGTAAATGAACTGTGCGACCATCACACGATATTTTTTTTTTATTAAATTATAGACATTTAAAATCTAAACTATTTATTTATTTAAAAATATAATATTTGTTCAAATTAAATAAGCTTTCCTTCGATTAACGTGATCGATGAAAGGTGCAAAATGTTAGGTAGGTAACCCATGACAAAATTTTACTTATAGAAATTTTCCTTTATAGCCAATTCAAGCGATAAATATAATTTTCCATTTCGTTGATTGTCATTTCATTTCTTTAGAAAACTCTCTCCTTTAAATTATATTTATATATATTATTTTACGGATCAAAGAATTAACTAAACAAAGATTTGTAAAAAAAATATGATTTTAAAAGTTTTTTTTTTAATTGTTTAATGACTTTTTCGGTATCTGAGGCCATTTAGGATTCACTCCTATGCAGGGGCGCCGGAACGAATTTGAATCAGGGGGGGGGGCAAAAATTTTTTTTTTAGAAAATTAAAATGATTTAATATGTTTAAATAGTATAAAACAAAAACAAATGTACTATAAAACTTTAAAAATTTTAAATAAAATCACAATTTTAATAAAATTAAAATTTTAAAAAATTTGGTAGTGATTTTATCAAAAAAATTTGGAAAAAAATGAATTTCTTACTCTTTTAATTTTTTTTTAATTTAGAAGATTTTATTTTTCAAAAGTAAAAATATATCATTTTTAAAAATAAATGAAATAAAAAGAAATTTTGCCCCCCTCTGCCCCCCCTGTAGGATGGCAGGGGGGGGGGCAATGTACCCTTCCCCCCCAGTTCCGGCGCCTATGCTCCTATGTATTTCAATTGATTTCATTGAGATAAATTTTTTTCACTTGGAATGGGAAGCGAACCTCCGTCCCCGGCTAATGCTTTGCCTCGGCGCTATATGTCAAGGTCAATTAAAAAACAAAGTATACAAATTTTAAAAAGTACCCTAAAATAAGTGAATCCAATTCAACTTATTTAATTCACGACACAAAAAATAATTTAGCTACTAATCCTCTCTAAGCTTATGTTTCTAAATATAATCACCAACCTCTCTATAGATGTGAACTAAGAACCAAAGAGTACAATTAATAATAAGATTGTTCCGACAGAGTTGCTAGCTTCATGATAATACCAAAAATGCAATATTGAGTTGTATCCGTGTTATTTTGTCTTAAATGGGATTGATTAAATAGATAATCGAACAGATGTATAAAGAGAGATACAAAGATAGATAACATTTATATGGCTCTGAAGCTATTATGGATCATCGTAATGTTAGAGAGAGAGAATGAGAGAAGGGCCATTAATACTCCCTCCCTCATTTACACTAAAAATAGCTTTATAGAATATATTTAATATTTTCTAAAGATAAATATATTATAATGTTGCCTTTTTATTTATCGATAGAAAAATATTTTAAAATTTCCAGATATCACACTTTTAAACAAAGCCATTTTCACGATCACTCACACAAATCATTTGTCAATCAATAAAAAAAATATAAAAACAAATAATAAAAAGATTGAAGGAATATACCTGGGATGTGAGGTAAAGGATGGAATTCAATGTAAAATGAAATTGAAGGAGGCATAGCCATGGTTGAAATGACATCTCTCGAAGCCTTTCGGCGCCTTTTTTTATGGAACGACGAAAGAGATTGATGTGTTAATAGCTCCATGGCTGGGCTGCTACTGGAAGCCGCGCATCATGTCGGAGAGGAAGGCGCCAAGCGCTAAACCGCCGAAACAAATAGGTCACGTGACACCAAGACTGAATTTCTATTGGTCCAAAAATATTCTTAACAATCAAAGCTCCAATTTTGAATATAGAAATAATTGAATGCTCTAACCCTAAAGTGGATAATAAAAAAAAAATAATTTTAAATAAAATAATTTTTTTTTTAATGAGATAAAAAAAAATTGAAATATTTTTAATTAAAAAATATTTGGGACCGAACCAAGACTAGATATTTAAGAATTTAAGAGAAGTAAAAAAAATATAAAATTTTTATAAAAAATCTTTTTTTATAAAAAATCGTAAAATTTTGATCCGTATGGTCAATAAATAAATATTGAGAACCATAATTTTTAGCATCATCCGGACTTATATTAACTATCTACCAGAGTGTTGAAATCTATATTTCATGTTTATAATAAAGAATAATATACAAAAGATTACAAAATCCCATCCCCTCCATATAAAAATATTTCTTCTCTAGTTTTAAAATTATAATATTCAAAATTTTCTCATTTACATCAGGTAATCTTAAACAAATCTAATCGTGAGAATTTTTTTCTTTTCAGTGCAAACCTACTTGAGTCCTGTGGAGACTCATTGCGCAAATATCGACTATTACATCCCAGACGTGGATAACCAGACAAGAGACCTGAGCGAGGAGGCCATGGTTCGATTACGTAAGTTTATATGTAAAATATATTATTGTATTTATATACTAGTTTAATTAGACCACTCTCTGATCGAAGGTCAAGTTTTATAATAAAAATAATTAAATAGGAGGTAAAATTTATCGAGGGTGAGAATGGCTTAAGGGGGAAACAATTTAAGACTTTCTGTTTATTATTCTTATTAATGTATATACACCTAAATTAGATTCCTAAGGCCGTACAAATCATTTAAACAAAAAATCCATTAAATGCTGACTTTTATTCTTCGGTCCTTTCCTTAAATGTATGGAATTTTGTGAAAAGTTCACATTGTCTGTCTGCTCAATACAGGCGAGTGCCATTTGGGTTGCCTAAGTCCTGTGCGTTAGTCTCAATACAGATGCCGATGATAGTAAAATAAAATAATTCAAATAAATAATGGAGAAATGGAGATATCAGCCAAATTGGAATGATCTAGGTTCAATAAAACTCTGAGAATAAGATGTTTCAGCCTGAATTTATTTGGCCATCTTCAGTTATTGGGAATTATACACATAATGCAAGTTCATATGTGATCAAACCAGTAACTGAAGATGGCCAAACAAATTCAGGCCTAAAAGTCTTATTCTGGGAGTTTTATTGAACCTAGATCACTCCAATTTGGCTATCTCCATTTCTCCATTATAATCTCATCACAGCCACAACATCAAAAAGCAACTAATTCAAATAAAAATAGAGTAACATAAAAACCTAAAACACGGAATGGACCTAGAAAGCGTGTATTTAGGTCATCCTAAACAAACGGGCGCCCGCAGAAGACAAATGGCAAACAAGCTTTTCGCGAGAAAAGAAATTTTTGAAAATTTGTAATATACAATTAGTTCATAAAACCACAGAACTACTTAAATTGAAATGGAAAGAGGATGTTATAAAGAGAAGACATAAACCCTAAAATGTCCAGCAAGCAGTGTCATACCTACAAAGACGAAAAATAAAATTAATACAAACTACATTTGGAGGAATGTGGCTGTGAGATCTCACTTATTAATACAAAATTTTAATGAAAGTAAAAAAACATTAACTAACGAGTTTAAATTAAATCTTAGCCTTTTGTCATACTATCACTTATTATGGGAATATCTTGTCTAGTTTCTTATCTTTTTGTTTCCTATTTTTTTTTTTTTTTTTTTTCATAAACTCTTCAAAAGACTCAATCGACTTTTCCTTTCTAATTCAATAACTATGACTACTCGCGAGGTATGGCGTTTTTTTTTTATTTGGCCAAAAGTCTATTTTTTATAAATTTTTGATTATGTCTTTTGAAAAGTGAAAAAAAATTATGAATAAATGAAATAGAAAGCAGTTAATTTATGGAAAATTAAAATAAATGTAAATAATTTGATTGAAAAATCGCTATAAGAAAACATGTACGCTCACTGTACCTTCCCTTGCATTTGATATTTTGCTAAGGAATTAATAGGATCTATTTAAAAAAGTAAATAAATTTTTTCCTAAGAACATCATTAGAAGAATCTTGAAATAAGTAATAGAACATTGCCTAATTAAAAAAAAATACTATTTTTTATTATTATTTTTGAAATTTCTTTTATAGATCTTCTCTGATATAATCATTATTAATTGTTTAATTAATGACTCCATTAAATGTTGTAAGACAAATCACTTTTGTTATAAAAAAAAAAAAAAAAAAAAACTGGAAGATTCTCATTATAAAATGAGACTCTCACTAGAAAAAAATTAAGCTTAAAAAACAATCAAATAAGGCGACCTTGTTTTTTTTTTTTTTTTTTTTTTTAATAGTTATGCAAACTTTTCATTTTCCTTTTTCTTTTGTTAATTTTTATAAAATTTATTCAAGGATAAGTAAAAAAAAATTTTGTTATTCATTGTTATTTTTTCAATTACAACAAAAACGGGGGCACATTAAGAAGATGAATGGAAAATCCCTCTTCTTTCTCAATACTAAATTTTTTACTTAACTTTAAATATACTAATATATCAAATTAAAAATTCTTCTTTTTGATATAATTAAAATAAATATTTACCCTTGGCCTATCTTAGATTAGCTTAGCTTAGAGTTAGACCAAGAGCTTCTGGTACCAAAGGCCAAGGGTTCGCATCCCGTCCCAGGCGAGAAATTTATTCCAATTGAATTGAAACCATTCATTTGAAATGAATAAGGACGGAATCTAATGGCCTTAGATGCCGAAAAGACCTTAAACAAATTTAAAATAAATATTTATGTAAAAGAAAATTAAATGAAATATTTTTAATAGGAATTTAAATTAAAAGCATAATGTTTCAACTAGAGCCAACGGTTACCAGATTTAAAAAAAAATATATTTTTAATAAAGACGATTTATTATTATTATTCTAAAGGGATAAGAATGCCCGGGGAATTTCCTTCTATTATAAATAGGCGTATATTAACTAACTTTAGCGACTCAAACCTAAATATAAGATATTCAATTATTCCTTTGAACAAAAGAATTACCTCTCGGGTTATCCGAATCCCCACTCTACCCGATAAAATTTTGAGCCTTCGGTCCTGGTTGAAGTGAGAGAAATTCTTTAAGTTCAAACATATTGTTACCAAATGTTAATGTTCCTTGATTTAAATTACTATATAAAATTTTATTTCAATCGCCAGGTTCGTTGTGTCTACAGACACGCCCAAATACTGATTATATAAACCACTTTTTGGGAACCTCCTCACACAAATTTTAAAGGCAATTTTATATATAGTCAAAGGAAAAATATTTATTACTTGTGCTTTATCAAGGTATCGACGAAAGAACTTAGAAAGTATTAGGTAAGACCGTAAGTAGACTAGAATAAAATTCCATCACACACTCTATTTCGATTAGTCAGAGGTAAATCGAGTTGTTATCCGTCATTCAATATGAGGTAGGTGTTAGTTGGGTGGGGTATTTTATACGATTGCGATTGCTGATTTGTTCACAAACACTCAATAGTAAAAAAAAAATATACCTAAATATTTTTCGAAATTTTTAGTTACAAATGTTTTAAAAAAGAATATCTTCATAATTCAATCAATAATTAAAAATGATAAGAATTCATGTTATCTTGTTAATAATTTTCCCACTCAAGAAATTTCGAATTTATTTATATTTTCGAGTCCAGAGAAGTGTTCAGAAAAGACAATTTGCCCTTTATCTTCAAGTGATTTAATTCAATAAAGATAATATCTTCTTATTTTTGTGTTAGGTCTATATCAAATAATATCAATTCAATACCTAATGATTTATGAAATGTTGAAAATAAAAGATGAAAGGAAGAAAGTGTCGCCAGAAGGACCTCAAATAAGAATTTTCAACATTGATTTCCTTAATTAGAGTTACTAGTAGCCTTCGGAGCTTTTTGCTCACAGTTTGGAAATTTTGGAGACTTAGTTTTAAATTTCCCTCTTTGGCTCAACTTCCTTTTATTCTGGCCAATCAGCGCTCTGATAGGCACATACAAACAGGGACCGGAATCAGCCGCTAGCACTTTATAATATAGTATATGATAATTTATAAATTTTTCGACAGTTTTGGCCATTATTTGATATATGAAAAAATTATATTATTGATAACTTCAGGGGGAGGTATTGAAGAATTTTGTTTATTGGAGCAACTCATCCTGATTTTTAGCACTATTTGGTCTTATTTGTTTATAGTGATCTTGTTCTGGCCAAATCCGCTTCAATATCTTAATAAAAATATCCCAGATGATGGCAAAAATTATAAAAAAATAAAATTAATAATAATCCTGTTGGATAGATCCTTAATCAGTTGAAGTAAAACTATTTTTCTCTTTTTTTCCAGACATGGGCCGTTCTATGATAGCTCTTTTCATCGTTGCATTCTTCTCAGTATTTGTCGCCTTTTGGACGGGAGTTGCAGGCTGTTGGAGGCGTTCTCCAGGAAATATCACGGCTACTGCAATATTAATGCTGGTTGCATGTAAGGAAATGTGCTTAATTTATTTCTCTCAAGATCTTTTTTAAAGATAGCCATTTAAATAAAGTTATATTGAAAAAAAAAAAATAATTCTATAAATATTATATCAAGGTAGTATATGACTTTTTGAAATTTTTCAGGTTTACTCGCCGCTGGTGGAATGGGTCTTTGGCATGGCGTTGAATACTATGAAAAAGAGAAGGTAGTGGGCGAGGAATTTTACCAACAATGGAGTAATGTAAGACATAATTTAGTTTAATTTTTTTTAATTCATTTTTTTTTTTTAATTAGAAAAAAAATTTTTTTATTTGTTTGGTAGCTTAATTTTAAAAAGTTGAGAGGGAATTCTGGTAGTTAAAATAGTATAACGTTTCGGTTTCGCATTCACTATCTTTATACAAAATCGGCGCTTCTATTAACCAACAGCCCAGGGAGTTGAGCCTTGAGCTTAGACAACCAAAACGCTTAGCTGTATTGCTGGTTGTCCCAAAGTAGCAAATCTATTAAAAAAAGATGATTATATACTCAAGACTCGAGTCCTAACCTGGTGGTTAATAGTATCGTCAGTTCTGATTTAATAATAAACAAAAAATTCAACTGCAATAAAATATAAGGATTATCTTGTTATAATATTCTGCAAACATTTCAGTCCCTCTAACTCATGTTCATTTAAAGATATGATTTAATGGTGAGCCAAGTTTAAAATCATATGCTTATATGATCGTCTACGCCTCTTCAAGCATATATTTCTATACTTATTTGACGATGATATCATTAGATCATATCTTAAGGTGGTTCTTATATTCATTGCTGTTTGTTTCTCGGATCTTCTCATTAATGAAATTATTAGTTTTATTAATGCTCAATTTTTAGAAGATTTAATATTACTGGGGCAAGAAGTCATTTTAAAGAAATAAAATTAATATTTTTTTCTGATGTCGACGTTTCGAGGGCAGGGCGCTCTCTTTATTAGTCAAAGCGTCAAATATAGTTTACACTTGATTTATATTTTGTAATTGATTGAATTTTTACATTCATTACAAATATGAATACTATTAGTTGGCCAAAAATTAGACTACTAACACAAAAACGGTGACTTCATTTCAGTTTGCTTGGGGGAGGGGGAGGTAAAAAATTTTTTTTACTTGCTATACTACTTAATTTAAATTCATATAAAACCTCTATATTTTATCTATTCCCTCTTCTTTAGTTATTTATAAAAAGAGAGTGTCGATTTTTTGTATGTAGGAGCTAATTTCAGAATTTACCATTTTCTTCTAAAACCTTGGGGTGGGGGGGGGGGGCAAATGTCCCCCTGCCTTCCCTCAAATGACGTTTCTGCACAAAAATAATTTGAAATGTTTTCCTAATCTTTTAAATTTAGCCACATTTTTTCCAAATTAAGACAAAAAGAATTATTATGAATATTCTTTTAAATGAACACTATATATATACGTGTACATTTATACACCTAGACATGTGATCTATATTTGACATTTTGACTGTTCCAATGAAAAAAGTGCGAATTGCCCTCAAAACATTAACAGCAGAAAAAATATTTTATTTATTTTATTCCTTTGGTTAACACCTTGTCTCTTTAATGTATTTAAAATTCGCAAAGTACCTATTTAATATAAATACTACTATTGTACAGTGAAGGACAATATTAAGTCCCACTCATGCGCTTTCTACTTGTGATTATTTCATTGTTTTTAAAAAAATATTATATATATTTTTTAATGGAAACTTTCATGGATCAATCCTAGAAACTTTCCAATAAAGATTTTCATTTTCTTTTATAAAAACAATGAAATAATCACTAGTAGAAAACGCATGGGTGGGACTTAATATTGTCCCTCACTGTACATAGATTATTTAAATACCAAACGCACGTCCCGCATTTGGCGGGCCTTACCGTGGTAATAAAATAGATAATAGATATTTTATCTTTTCTCGTTTTTTCTCATGGTTCTGAAAAATAGCCAAAAAAAAATTTTGTCCAGTAAATGGTCAAAAACCATGAGTGTATTTTTTTAATTCTTAAATTTTCAAATTCGAATTTAAAATAAGATCATTTCTCAAACGAAAAAAACTTTTCAGGACATTTCTTAAATTATTTTTAAAAAAAAGTAATACACCAATAGGGTGTTTTGTATATTTGTAGTTCTCTCTATCTCGAATAAAAAATTGATTTAATCAAATTATTTATTAGGAAAAACGATGTGGTTTGCCCTTGTCTCTTAAAACAGATCTTGAGAGACCAGACTCTGATTTGGTACGACTGGTCGTATATGCTCTCCTGGCTGGGTGTCGCCAGCTGTCTCATTTCTTCGACGTTGCTCTTCATAGCTGCTGGATGTATGCGGAACGAACAGCGTGCAGAACAGGCCAAGAATGTTCAATACATCATGCCAGGTGGCTAAAACCTAACGATGATGGAAAAGCAACTCACAAGCCAATCTCTTCTTTAACTTGCTGTCTTTTTTCTTCATTCACTTTCTTTTTTTAACCCTCTCAAATTTTAACATCTTCTTTTCAAAAATGTATTTCATATATAAAAATTTTTTATTTCTATAATACCGATAGAAATAATGAATTTTTTTTTAATGAAGGGAATGGATATTCTTCTGATTCTTTTAAAATAAATAAGAATTTTTAAAACTTAACTCTCCGTTCCTTTCCTATCCCGTTTTTTGCTTGGTTGTTTGTTAAGTGTACGGCCATTTCTTTTTTCCCTGTTTCGGTCTTTAGTTTTGTTTTTCCCTTCGGGGAGCAACAAAGGCGGGGAAATATTTCTCTTTTTGCCCCTCTTGATGAAATTTTTGGGGTCTTTAAACAATAAGGAATTGAAAAAATATATCACGAATCTAAGTTATCCTAAAATAAAAAAAAATTCTTTGTTGTTTTTTGTGAACTGGCCTTCTCAAAGGGAATGGTATTCAAATTTTTTTTCAAATAATCTGCTGAAATGGCTTTAATTTAGTAAAATAAATTTTGTGATTTTGTTCCCCTTTCAAACCTTGCAAGTTTCAAAGTTTTACATGAAAAGGTTAAGGGAAATAAAATATAATTTTAAAGAGATCTAAAAATTAATTATTTATGAATTTTAATAAAAATTTGCAAAATTTTAGAAAATTAAAAAATGAAAAAGTACTCAGTAAAGTACTATACTTTTTGGGATTTTTTCAAAATTATTTTAGTGTCAGGAGGGTCTACTTAAATATAAAATTTCACCTCCTAGTAATTTTCATGATTTAAATGGTGTGTGTGTGTCTGCTTAAAACTGAACAAGAAAAAATAATTAATTGAAAGATGAAAGGATTGGTAGGGAATTATATTTAAGTTATGCTAAAATAAGTTTTAAAATAAAATATTTGTTATTTTTTTTTTTTTTAAATTTTAATTTTTTAGTGTAATTTTTTTTTTTATTTTTGTGAATGTTATAGGAATAAAATTTTATTTTAAATTAATTTTATTTTTAAAAAAAAATTTTTTTTTTTTGGAGTATTTTTTGTTTGTTTTTAAAAAATAAATATGTTTTTTATATTTTAGATTCTATTTTTTTTAATTTATTTTAATAAAATTTCTCAAGATTGTTAAATAAATAAATTTAATTATTTTTTCTCGGGAAAATAAAGTGTTTTAAAATGGTGCAATGCAAGAAAAAACACTTGATGATTTGTAATAGTGATGCTTTGAAAAATAATTTTTGGAAGTATCTGGAAGAAGTTCTAAAAAAGAGAACTATCATCCAAGCCAAGCGCCGATCCACGGGGATCCAGGTGATCATCATCAGTAAGAAGTAGAAGTTTTTTCAATTTTAAATCCAGTAAGAAAATATTCATAAATTCTTTATGGATGCCGAAATACCTTAACGGTATTAAAATGAATAGGTTTCCAAATTCTAGACAAGTTTTGTTCTAGTTCCAGATAAAAATTTATTCAAGATTTTTTTCTTTTTTTATTAATTAAAATTCATCGGATTTTGGAGTTTAGGCTTTCACAGTTGTTAGCATTAATAAAAAAATTTGATTTTTGGTTTAACTGTGGTTTATTTGCAAAAATTACAACGTTTCGGCTATTCATTCTGTGGCCTTCTTCAGGTACAATTCAGCTAAGATTGCAAAGCTTGTTACATCTGTGACAATCTCATTCAAATGCTACATCTCATTCAAATGAGATTGTCACAGATGTAACAACCTTTGTAATCTTAGCTGAATTGTACCTGAAGAAGGCCACAGAATGAGTGCCCGAAACATTGTAATTTTTACAAATAAACCACAGTTAATCCAAAAATCAAATTATTTTATTCATTGGATCAAATTTTATCTTAAATTCTTATATTTTGCATGGTATATTTTGTGTTATTAAAATTGGATTGTTAGCTTGTGTTTGAGTCCATCATCGTAAGCCACTGACTATTTTCAGGAAGGAATGGAAGCGGCAACTACTAACCACAGATGATCTGATAATCCTGATCCCTTAGCTTTCGCTCGCTAACCCAATCTTCTTCTTTCTAATGGCGCAGGTTCTCAAAGAACACACCTTCGCCTCCTATGATTGGTCCTATATCCTGGCTTGGATCGGCGTGGGCTGGGCCCTCGTCAGTGCAGTACTCTTCTCAGGGGCCGCCATCTGCCTAAGAGGAGAACGGGAGCGGGAAGAGGCCGTAAACATGCAATATCTAATGCCCGGTAATAGTGGACTCAATTTCGACGGCCTCTCCACATTTTTCACGCAAAAATTTTACCCAACTATTAACTTTATAATATGAAAGAAGGGTTGGTTTAAGGAAAGTTTATCCAAAAAGTATGAAATTACTGTATATAACGAAATGTTAAAGTTCATTTAATGTTTGGAGAATGGACAAAAGAATAACAAATAAATTTACCTCTCTTTAATATGTTGATATCATTTTCAAATATATCTTCGGTTTGTTTCTTCACAAACCCATTCATCCAATGCTTATTTAAAAGGAATAAATATCGTTATCTTAGTTTAGGTAAAAATTAATTACAAAATTGTTTAATGTCTAAATGGCCTAAGATGCCTGTGGACAAGTACAAAAAGAAATTTGATTTTTATTAATCAATCTTAGGCCTGCCTTATCAAGTTTGAACAATTAAATGTCATCACAAATATATCCAAGCAATATTTTATCGATAATGAAAGTTTCCGCAAATTTGCGGAATTAGTATTTAACAACGACCGCAGGACGGAAATTAAAGAGGAAAATTAAGAACAAAAGACAAAGTTCTTTCCCCTTTTACTAAAGAAAATTTGATTCTTATATGAAGCAAGCCGACTAAAGAATTACTAATAGATGAGAAATTTCTGGCAACGAGTTGGTAAAGTCTCAAAATTGTGTGTTTATCTTATATCAAAATGACAATAGATTAAAGTATAGAATTATTATTTAAAAAAAAAGACGTTTAACTCACCAAAATTGAGATGAAGTGAGGACACTGAGAGGAGGAGAAAGGCCAAAAAAGAACCATCTCTAGATTTAGTATTCCAAAATAGAATGAGTTGTTGAATCTGTAAAAGAAATGTAGATATAAGATTGGGTGGGGGTGGATTTAATTGTTATAGGACAAAGGGGGTGGGAGAAAAAGGGGCCCCTTATTAATAAAAAAATCTCTGTGGTGGGGGTGTGGCGTTTTTTTTTTCTCCTCCTAATTAATTTGGAGTGTGTATTAGAGTGGATTTTTTTTATAAATTTTTTTTTAATAATTTTTGTTTATTTATTAATTTTTATTATTTGTTAATAAATTTAAAAAATAATTATGGAGAAAAAAATAAATTTATAATAAAAAAATAATAAATTAAATAATAACCTTGGGGGAAAAAATCTGTAAAAGAAATGTTTAAATAGAAAATTTTAGAAAATAAAAACTTTTGATTCCCCCCTCCAATGATGGGAGTATTTTGTGGAGTTTAGGCTTTCATTAATAAAAGAATTTGATATTCGGTTTAACTGTGGTTTATTTGTAAAAATTACAACGTTTTGGCCACAGAATAAATGGTCGAAACGTTGTAATTTTTACATAAATAAACCGAAAATCAAATTCTTTTATAAGGGAGCATTTTTTGAGTTATTTTTTTTTTTCATTTAAGGATTCTTGCTGTGTAGACATTATTTTTAATTGATTGAAGGAATCAGGATGTCACAGCTACTATTGTTGAAGGGGAGTGTATATATATAAATTAAAACATTATTTTAATTTAATCAATTTTTATTTTGAGAGTTTTGGCTTAACAGTTATAAATTAGGAAGATTTCAAAACGGACCAGATTATAATTAGTATTTGCGGGATACAATTCAGTCGCATTGATCTAAATCAACTCTTGACTGTTCTACCATATTGGCAATATAGTTAAAAGTTTACTCATTAGATATACAAATACACCGGCTGACAAAGTTAAAGGTTTCAGGAAATTTTATTTTAACATTTTTTTGGGTGTTATACTGGAGGTAAAAAAAAAAAAAAACATGACCTCTAGACAGATGATAGATAGAGCGTACACTTTAGAAAAGGTAAGATAAAATTTCCAGATACCTATAAAGACACCATCCGAAAAGAAAAAAATCTGAAAACAATATTAATAATTTTTTTTAAGATAATGATACAATTGAGATGATATGCCAATATAAAAAGTTAAAAATTGGGGTAACATTTATTTTATTTTATTTTATTTTTTTTTTTGCTAATTGCTCTTTCTCGCTTCATCGAGAGACTGAATCGGACTGGAAAACAGTTCAATAACAATCCCAAAATTTCAATAAATAAATAATAATTAATAAATAAAGGAACAAGGAATCAAAGATTTTGTAAATATATATGTATAGTCTATGGATATGTTGATTTTATGTCTAATATGCTTGAAGGGATTCTTTTTTTTTAAACTAATTAACTTTTTCTTTTTCAAAAATAATTAATATTTTAAAAATATTTTTAAGACAATTGTAAATATTACATTTACTCCCACTTAGATATAAGCAGGGGCGGACTGGCCCTGTGGAAAATTTCACATTTCTATTTTATTTAAAACGGTTTAATTAAAAATAATCTAAAATAGAAACAGAAACGGACAAGTACAATTATATTGATGATCAATCGGAAGTTACGAAGAAGCTTTCTTTGTTGTAGAAAGCGGAGTTGAGAAAATATTCTTAACTCTGCAATAAACTTTTCCGTGACTTACAAATGATCAAAAATAAAAAATTTTTTATATAGGCCTACAGTTAACTTTTTTTATTTATAGAATTTTTCACATCAAAACTTTAGGGTCAGTCCCCCCGTGGATATAAGTAATTGTATATATATAATTTCTGAACATTGTGTATTAGAGGATCCAAGCTTTAACTTATCACAAAATTATTATCCTACATGTTTGAAATTATGCACCCCAAAACAATCTGCATGTTTATCTTTTGACTAGAACTTTAAATATTAAATTTTTGAATTTTGGAGAGGCCAAGTCTAAAATATCAAGCACAATACGGAACTTTCAATTACCGAGGGTAAGAGAAAGTTGTGTTCTGTACGACTAGTCCCACCATATTTATTCAAATAAGTTAGGGAAAAGTCAATTTTAATTTATTATTTGATTTTATAATTCTTATTTTGTAAAAAAATGCTTGGCGGAGGTATCTTCCTCAGACTTTTGCCCCCCCCCCACACCAAAACCATTACCCTGACTACCCTAAAGGGCTCCAGGATCATTTTTTGCAAATAAGAATTGAGTTAGTTAATGGTTCATAATTCAATTTTTCATTAAAAAATATAACATTATAAAATAATTATTAAATTGCTAATTAATGCTTTGCTCTTTTTTTTACAGTTTATCCTCAAAAACAGCAATACGCTTATGCAACGGGATATCCTGCAGCAGCTGCATATCCGGGACCTTATTACCATGGCTCTCAGTATGGGCCATATAATTATTAACCAAATAAGTCATTTTTCAAATCCATTATATTTCAATAGTTCATTTTATAATATCGTCAGCTTAATTAAAGGAAAAGGGTTGTAATTCACAAAAAAAAACCATTTTCATTTTATTCAAATGGTTAATTTAATTTAAGAATATGATGTAAGGATTAGGTTGATTTTATTAAGGAAAAAAACGTGCGGTTTAAAATTTGTG
Source organism: Euborellia annulipes (assembly GCA_023213315.1). Taxonomy (NCBI): domain Eukaryota; kingdom Metazoa; phylum Arthropoda; class Insecta; order Dermaptera; family Anisolabididae; genus Euborellia; species Euborellia annulipes. The sequence continues at coordinate 63,699 of JAKCPI010010880.1, forward strand.
TATACCATATCAAGGTTAACAGTTGTGAAAATTAAATTAGATATAATCACAGCCTTTTGCCTTTAAGGTGGCGATTTATAAATTTAATAAGATTACCAGGCCTTTTTAAAACAATGGAACATATAAAGCATTTTTAAGACATACCACAAAGAATTTGGAGGGACACCTCTGGGATTTGTCAGAAGGGGTAGAGAAATTACGAAAGAAAAGAATCAATAGAAATAAAAAAGTTAATAAAATGTAATTCAAAAAGATATAATTAATGAGTGCTTGTTAAAAGTGAACAAAAAAATGAGTATGAAAAAGATAGTAATGCATCAGCTAAAAAATATATATATGGTTTGAAAAGTATCAGGAAGGAAATGGAGGGATCTAAAGAGCTGGAAAATTGGGACGAAAAAATGGTTGGAAGAATATTCTAGATGAAAGTAAGTAAAGTCAAAAAGAATTTTTCAAAAGAAAATAAATTAGGAAGCTAATACGTTTGACCAACCTCCCTTACACTAGATAGGAATGCATCAGCTAAAAAATATATATATAGTTTGAAAAGTGTCAGGAAGGAAATGGGAGGTTCTAAAGAGCTGAAAAATTGGGACGAAAATAGCTGGAAAACTGGGACGAAAAAATGGTTGGAAGAATATTCTAGGTGATAGTAAGTAAAGTCAAAAAGAATTTCAAAAGAAAATAAATTAGGAAGCTAATTCGTTTGACCAACCTCCATTACACCATTCTCCAATCCGTAAAAAGTTTCGGCACTTGGAAGATATTGTAATAAATTTGATTTTGAAATTGATCTGATTCTCTAAAACAGTGAATCAAACTGTTTTCCATGAAAGCTTGACAATGAGGCTTTATAAATTTTGGATTGGATTCCGCAGCCAATTTGGAACCTTTCTATTAATTTGTTTTCTCCTTAAAATTAAATTGAAGTATTTTTGAAAACAAATAGATATACCTATTTGATTAAAATTATTTTATAAATTGAACAAGACGTAAGTAAAAAATATTTTTTTGGAATTGAAAATAATTTTAGGATTATTTTATACGGGTATAATTTAAAATTTCTGATGTTAAAACTTTTTTAAAAAGATCTATTATTGAAAAATAATAATTAAATAAGAACCATCTGAATATTAGAATATATTTTTGAAAATATAAGATTCTTTGGAGAAAAAGAAAAATTAATTAATGTTTATTTTGAACTATAATATTATAATTTTTATTTTGTAAATTTAATGGGCATTGTTAATTTAAATTGCATTTGATATTATTTTAAGAAATATCAGAGTAATGGAGAAATTTTATAATTTTTTTAAGATAATAAATGCTCAAATATTTTATATTCAAAATATATATATATATAACTAAAGGACAAATGCAAAATTTAAGCGTTAATTGTTTTTAGTCTTGAACTTTAGTTATATATATATATATATGATATTATAATCTTAAATTTTTTTATATTTTAACCATGTGACAAATATGATTCTAAAATAATGTATATAGCAAATATATTACTTAAAATTTTTTTTTATACTTTTGTTAATAGATATATAATATATTAACAATAAAGTTTTAGAAATTAGGATTATTTTCAATTTTTTTTATATTTTTGTAAATATATAAATTATAATAAAATATTAAGCATCTGAAAATATGATAAGAAATATTTCTAATTTTTAATTTATTTAATAGAAATAGACCTTGAAAATTTGTTTAAATGAATTATATTAAAAACTATTTTTTATTTAAGCTTATATATTTTTATTTCCTTGATTCATTATTCCATCATTAACATTAAGACCTCTCCGATTTCAATTTATTTTAAACTATTTTGCTAGATAAATAAAATAAATGATGAGAGGAATATGAAAGTAGGTTACCTTTAGTAGGAGTTGGAGATGATTTTTCCACAAATGAGAAAAAGGAAGGAGAGGTGAAATAAAAAAACTTTGATATCTTTTTTTCTTCATATATTGATATTAGCACGTTTTAATGAAGCATCTGGAAATAAAGAAGAAATAAGTTTTGGCTTCATCAAATTATATTTTTTCATTGATCAAAAAATTTTCAAAAATATATTAATTCATTTAATGGAAATGAAGGCCACATAACATTTAATTATATAAAAAAATAAGAGAAAGTAATATTTCAAACTAAATTTAATAAAACTATCATAAATAAAACGACATATATGTGTGGCTATTTGGAAAAAATTAAATTAAAGTGTGTTTGGGTGTGGGATAAAATATACATTCAATTTATAAGATTACCTGTAAAACAGACTCAAAATACTTAAAAATTTTAATTTATAGATATATAAAGCAAAATTAAGAAGCACAAATCAATTTTTTTCACTTAAAGAGAAGCTTAACGTTTGTCAATTTATTAAAATTAATTCTGCCAAGAGTATAAAATAATAATGGATTTCAAAGAATATAGAAACGTGAACAGGGAAATTTGAATAATTCAAATCGCATTTAAAACAATCGGGTTTTATTTGATGACATGATATGTGAACTACAAATGTTTGAGCAAATAAATTAAAAAACATAAAAGTGAAATAGAAATTGCACAAAATACAAAAATGGCTAATGGCTAAATAGTGAATAAATAATTCACAAAAGGAGTGATATACAGTATATGTATATATAGATGGCAATTGAACTATACAGTATACGGGCGATGTTAAACATGAAGGAACCAAGCGCCATTAGCATTTCATTTGCACAATTGTAAACAAAACAAATGGTAATGACTGTTTTTTCTTGTTTTATACAAAAAAAGTGCACAGAGTTATAATGTTGTGATTTAAATAAAGAGGTAGATCTTTTTCTCTACAAGATGGCGGTCTTATATCAATTTCAATCATAATGCACAGATTCATAATGGCACTTGGTTCCTTCATGCATAACATTGTTCATTTTTCACTTGAATCTTTTTTTAAAAGATAGGAAAATAGAACAGAGATTGTTAAAAACAAAACAGAGATTTAATATTTTAAATAAATAATAGCCAAAATATTTTTCCTAGGTACAAAATCGTTTTTCATATTTTACTCAAGAGACAATATGTGAGTCCTGGAGTCAAATATTAATTTGCATAAAAAGATTGAAACTTCATACTTCTTAAGAATGTGATATGAAAAAATAATTTATATTATAATTTACTGACAATTAGAAATTTAATTTTCTAATTTCAAGGGATATATTCAATTGTCGTAAATTTTTCTCTAATCAAACTCAATGAAGGTAGAACTTTTCATCATTTCAAAGTCATATGAATTCGGCTCCACAAGGAGACATTTATATATCTAAAATTTCATTAATTGAGCCTAAAGTATTAAACCTTTCAATGATAATCACTTTTAAAGTCATCTTTATATTATTTAAAGCTTAAATTTATTTTATTATATAGATTGCATTTATTATCTAATTAAGGTGTATCTTTTTAAGTTCAGTTATTTAGATTACGTGTTGTTTTTTCTAGCTGACAAGTGTTTTAGTTATGTTTTATACTTTAAAAGTGATTTATTTTATCAGAAATAAAACAAATAAATTTCCTTTCAAATTACTCAAATCAATTTCAACACAAAATATTTTTAATATCAAAAACCCGTAGTTCTCTAAGCTATATATTTAATTAACTGCAAAAATTTTCATATGAATTAGTAATATATGTATATAATTTATATATATATTATTTACAATTTTGTAATAATAAAGGGCTTATGATAACAACTGTTTATCAAAGCTAATCAACACCTAATTAAAAATAAATTTTGTACATATATATATATAATATATATACAATAAGACACCGACATAACTTTTCCTATACAAAAGGTTATATTGCTTCTGTTCTTTGACGATGCCAAAATAAATCATTATAACTACTAAAAGAAATACTTATGGTCTTGTGTATGTATATATATATATATGTATATATTCGCCTATAAAAAAAATATAACATTTCCTTCCTTTATTGTCAACTCTAAACTGACCAATATTAAATATTTCCAACCTATATAAAATTGATCACTTACTTTTATATATATTAATAAATTCTACAAACTTTAAAAATCATTATTAAAAAAATTTCGATTAAAGGATGGGGCACATTAAAGCCAGCACGATAGACAAATTTCTGAATTCCACACACTTAACAAACAGAAACTAGCACTTAAGTCTAATATTGTGTGCTAGTAATAGGAAGAAACAAACGAATATATTTCTAAGTAGTTCGACATTATTTATTGTTTAACAAATGACTAATCTTTGCTGGTAATAGTCTGGATAGGGAGATTATAAATTTTATTTACCAAGTTCTCATATCCATTGCCTATTCGTGCAGATAAATGTGCGTCATCCTTTAAAATAAATAATTTTTAAAGAAAAAATAAAATTTCATATTAGTTCTTGCTCTAGTTAAAATTTTGTTATACCTTTATTTTAGAATATTCAATAAGAAAATTTTAAAAAAGTTATTAAATTTCCATCGATTTTTTTTATTTAGGAAATAAATCTCATAGCCAAGGTAAACATTGCCGCCTCATAGGCGGCGTTTGCTCGGGCTACGTTTGCCTTGGAGGTGGTTGGTGTTTATGTTGAGGAGTGTAGGATTGTTGAGATTGTTGTTGAGGGTATTGGTGTTGTGGCTGGTGCTGAGGATTTTGTTGTTGTGTAAGGTGAACTTGGTGTTGTTGAAGAATATGTTGTTGCTGTTGTTGTTGGGAATAAGCTTGTGTTTGAGGAGTTTGTTGTTGTGGAACATGTTGTTGTTGTTGTTGTTGATGATTGTTGTTGTTGTTGCTGTTGAGAGACTTGAGGAGGTTGTCTCCCCGCAGCAACGTAAGAGAAGACACATAAAACTGCATAGCAAATCTGCTCAGACTGCGAAAAAGAGAAATATATATTTTAATTATGTTGATATTTTTTCAAAAATGTGGCGTAGGAATTTAGGGAGTCGGGGAGACATTTGTTTAAATAGAAGGTCATTTATTAAATTTCTAAATACAAAAAGTTTTACTCTATAAAGGATATTTTAGTCTTTTTGGCATCTTAGGCCCTATAGACTTTAAACCAATGGATCCCAACCAGTGTGCCCCAGGGCCCGTAAATGGTTGGGGTGCCGCGAGATATTGAGATAAACAAAAAAAAATTACGCTATAATTAAGCCAAAAGTCTTGTAAGGACTTGAAATGAAAAAAAAATAAAATTAATTACTCTCATGCACGGCAGATGGTGATCCTCGATTCAGTTATACAAGTATCCGATGTACAGTGAGGGACAAGATTAAGTCCCACCCATGCGTTTTCTACTTGTGATTATTTCATTGTTTTTATAAAAGAAAAGAAAAATCTTTATTGGAAATTTTCTAGGTTTGAACCATGAAAGTTTCCATTAAAAATATATAATATTTTTTTAAAAACAATAAAATAATCACAAGTAGAAAACACATGGGTGGGACTTAATATTGTCCCTCACTGTACTATCTATTGCAATAGAATTGAGACTAAAACCCGATAGTTAGGCAGCCCAAATTGCATAAAGCTTTCTTGTCTGTGTAAGAAATACCCTTTTCAAAGCAGACAATAGGCCGAACGATACTTTTTGACAAAAGAATAGAAATATTTTATTTTCAAGATATATCTAAATAAAGATTATCTCAATGTTTTAATCAGAAAAAAGTTTAGTGAGCGTATGCCATTTGGGCTGCCTAACTACCGGGCTTTAATCCCAATACTATTGCAATTGATGGTATGTTTATGTAACTCAGTGACAGTAGTAAAGTTTACTATATTTTGTTGTACGCTACTTATTAAATATTTCAATAAATTTACATATTAAACTTAATTTTTTTTTTAATTCAAGGAAGGGTGCCCCTAGTGTTTAATGTCATTCCCAACGGTGCCATGGACTTAGAAAGGTTGGAAAACTCATATACACAATATATAAATTACGATACAAATTGACCAGGCACATTTATTTATACCATTTGGTATCCAAATGATTTAAATAAATATTCATTGGACTGCCTGGGGCCCAAACCCACTCCTCTTGGCTTTTAGATTTCATTATTAACATTTGTCAACATCTCTGATCTCTCAGCCACGGGGGGTGGAAAATATATGAAATATAAAATAAGTTTATTCATCAAATAAAAATTAAAGTAAAAAGCGGAATTAAATAAAATAAATAAATAATAAAATAAAATAAAAAAAACAACCTTAAAGAAAAAGTGCTAGGAAGAGACGATCGTCAATAGTTGGGTTACTCGAACAGAGATTACTCGATGCAAGCTTAGTAACAATTTATCAGCCTAAGGATTGGTGAAAATAACACAACAGTACATAACAAATAAATAAAAATAAAAACATAAAAAACATAATAGAAGAATAAATATTTTCTTACCATTGAAGATTTATATCTCCTTTGTATTACTTGGCGGGTTTTTGGATCTGAAAAAAATCATCATCTTATTAGTATTTTTAATAAAATCTTTAAACATTTAATTCAATTTTAGATTAGTTTTCGTGCAAATAGACCAAAAAAAATTAATATTGATAAAGAATAAATTTAAATGAGAGTGTTGAAATTAATTCTTGAGCGTATGAGGATAAGATGGGAGAAAAAATACAGTCAAATTATGAGGTACTATTTTATATGAATTTCCGCACAATAAATTCTTCATAAAGCGGTTCGTCATAAATTAGGTTTGCTCTCATAATAAAATTATATATATAAATATATATCTATATAAATATTCAAGAGAAATTTTCTCGGGTAAATCTCGTTGTATGTTCAGAATTACTCGATGTTTCGGTTCTCCCTTTGGAGACATTTTTAAGAGAGAAGGGAGTTAGGAGGTAATCCCCGTAAACAACCCTCCTCCGGGTCCTTGGGCCTTGGTGTAAGGGTGCTGGCCATGGGCGTAGCCAGACATCTTGTTGGGGGGGGGGCAACCCCCGTTAGAGCGAGAGGGGGTTTGCAATTAATATATACATAGATTATTAATTATTTATTTAAATAAAAAAAAAAATTAAATTAATGTAGTGGATTGCGGCGTTAAAAAAAAATTCCCAATGGGAAATATATATATATATTTGTTTTTTTTTTAATTTTTAGGGCAAGCCAGGGGGGGCAAAGGCCCCTCCCTGCCTTCCCCTGGCTACGCCCATGGTGCTGGCCCTTTATACCAAGGGTCGCGGGTTTGCATCCCGTCTCATGCTACAATTTATTTCAATTGGATTGGATACCACTCAATTGAAATAAATAGGGAGGGGGTCTAAATGGCCTTCCATGCCGAAAAAGACCTTTAATGAAATTTAAAAAAAAAAAAAAACCCTCCCCTCCATCATTACCACCTAACTCCCTTCACTCATGAAAATGGCTCCAAAAGGAGAGCTGAAACGTCGAGTAAATCCCAAGCGGCATAACCCGAGAAAACTTATCTTTGCATACATCCGGTTGAAAAATATAAATACTGTACAACGTTTCGACTCACTCGAGTCGGAGCAAGTGCACAATACTTGAGAACGGCTGCAAAATAAGAAGTCGATACGTTGTACAGTATTTATATTTTTAATAAAATTATATATATATATATATATGGCCTATGTAAATATTTAATATATAAAATATTTCTAGATAATTTCTAACAGAGATTAATTTTATTTGAAAATATATTTTCCTATTATATTTTTTAGGATAAGATCTTGGGAATGAGAGGTTTTCCTCCCCCTTCCCCTTAGTGCAGGGGCACTCCAGAAATTTATTTTATTTTTTGTGTTTTTAACAAATAAGTGAATACTTACTAAATTCCTCTAATACGAAAACGCCTCCTTTTTGTGTAAAACATTTTCTTATATGATCAAGTCGAACAAAGAACTGAAACCAAACATAGAATATTTCAGTAAAGTTGTTAAATAAAATTTTAATTAAAAAAAAAAAAATCAAATATACGAATGTATTTATAAATATAGCATTATATAATTTGGATATATTAAAATTACATACCTTGTTTATCTATGGGAAATATATTATAATGGATTTATATAGTAATCGGGCTTTCGTGTCTTAAATATTAAGAAAGGCTTCTCAAAATTATAAATAAAGAGAACAATTTTATAAATTTATGTTGTTTAAATTTTTTTATTAAAATTTTAAGAATGCCTTTCGAATTAAATATGAATGACAATTGACATGTGATAAGGAAAGCGAGCAAGCGCTAAAACATGCACATGTGCGAAAGCAAAGCCATATCTCAAGAAAAGCAACAACAAAGCTCACAAAAATTAATCTAAAAAAAAAGAAGCATTTTGCTTATTAATAGAAAAGAAGAAAGTAAGATAGAGGATTAAGAAATAGAGATAGAGAAAGAACCAAAAGAAAAGAAGAGGAAGAAAGGTAGAATTTAAGATTTGATCTACATTAAAAAAAATAAATAAATAAATTTTCGCCAAACAACGATTCACTACAAAAATTTTTTTTTTTTCTTAACTACAATGGTTGCGTCGGAACTTTGAGAGATGGCCAAATTCTAATAATAAATAAGGATAAATGGAGTGCAAATTTTGTTTAAAATAAAAAAAAAACCTCGCTAAAGAGATTTTAGTTTTGGTGATCTTATCTTTAAGATTAACATGCTATTTAACTTTTTTTTTCATTTGGTTAATAAAAGTGTGTAGCTGTATGTGGTAATTTTAGTAATTAAAAGCTAAGAAAAACCGATAAAGTCAAGAATGTTCAAACCAATTACCAAAACACTACTAAAATGGGCAAAAAGAACTACTAAGTCCTTTGAATATAAGCATGAAAATGTATCAAAAGAAGTGTATCAAAAGCATGGAGGAGGGGAATGAGGGAATCATACAACTATGTAGCTTTAATCTTAAGTGATGCTTAAAATAATGTGTGTCTCATAATATGTTTGTGTGTGTATATAAAAACGTGTCTTTTGGCAATTAATACTCATGTGGGGAAGGGAAGAAAATTTCGTAAAAAATATTTAGGTTTAGATTATTATGATTTTTTTTTAAATACCTCAAAATCCTGAATTCCCCGCGGGCAAATAGGTTGTAGCGTGTAATCGATGCACGAACAGAAACACAAGTAAGAATTAGTCAACCGATTTCAACAAATAAATAAATATATGTATATATAATCACTAGAAAAAAATTTTTATCACGTATTATATATAAATATATTTATTGTTCAAATTCAAAAAATATATACACTGGTTTTGCAAATGTTCAAAACTTATATTTTTTTTTTTTTTGCAATTCCAAGGACCATCTCAAAAAATTCCACGCGAGACAAAAAAAAATGGGTTTCTTTAGCCGATCATATATAAATATTAAAAAATGACCGTCTAAAAATAACCCAGAGAAAGATAGAGAGAGTGAAATAGAGAAAGTTAATGATCTTATATATATGTATATATATATTTATATAAATATATATTAATACGTATATAATATAAAAAATGATAAAGAGAAAGAAAGATAGATAGAGAAAGAAAGAAATCAGAAAAAAAAATTTTTAAATTTAATTAATATTATTATTAATATTTTCCCACGGAGAAAACATGCCATGTTTATTATAATTATAAAATCGAAAAATAATATTAATAAATTTTTTTATGTGAAACATTAATAAGTAATTTAAAATATATATATATATATCTATAAATTGGGATTCAGGTGTGTTATGTGTTTTTTTTTTTTTATGAAATATTTAAAACATTAAATCTAGAACGTCATTTTAGGGTGAATTTATACATATATATATTTATATAGAAGAAATATGTATATATGTATCAAGTTAGGATTAAATAATTTAGTATTTATTTTTATATATATAAATCTAACTACATTAGGATTATTTAGAGCCTTTTATTTGAACCCTTGTCTAAAGGTGAAATAAGTGTATTTAAATAAAATTAAGTGGCTACCTTTTTAGAATGTATATCTTCCAAGAACGAGCCATTTACTATCAAAAACAAACACTAAATATAAATTCGAGTTAAGAGAAAGTTAAAGAGAAAGAATATAATAGTTAGAGAAAGAGAAAAGATTATCATGTATTTAGATGCATTAAATTTGCATCTATATACACATTTAATATATAATATATATTAGGGAAAAAAAAATTTATGAAAGAAATATATTTCATTAAAATATATGACAATTTTTGAGAGGTCCTTGCTTATTAAAAACGATAATAAAAAAAAAATAACATTCAATTAAGAAATAGAATAAATACACAACAAACAAACAACATTTGAAATATTGGCCAAGGCAAAGGAAGGAGAAAAATTCCCTTCTCTGCCTAAAAAGAGAGAAAAAAAAACAGATTTATATTGAATAAAAAGAAATGTGTTGTTCATATAAAAATTACCTGATATGAAGGATTTTATTTATTTATTTTTATGACAAGAAACGAAATTTTTTTTTCAGCGTGCTTTTAGAAAAGAAAATAATGCGCTTTTTAAGTTTAAGAAATTTATTATTATTATTTTATTAATTAGTCCCCACTTAGTAGTATAATTATAATCTATATCAGGGTTTCTCAAATTATTTATAGCTGCGACACACTTTTAGTAAGTGTAAAATTTCACGAAAACCAAAAGTACGAATAGCACTGTATAGTAATAGCACTTTATAGTATAGTACTATAGTTTACAAATGCAATATTACTGGTATATCTGGAAACAGCAAAAAATAATATAATTTTTATTTGTTTTAAGTAAGTTTAATAATCTGTATATGTACAGTGAGGGACAATATTAAGTCCCACCCATGCGTTTTCTACTTGTGATTATTTCCTTGTTTTTATAAAAAAAAATGAAAATCTTTTTTTGGAAATTTTCTAGGTTTGAACCATTAAAGTTTCCATTAATGAATATATAGTATTTTTTTAAAAACAATGAAATAATCACACGTAGAAAACGCATGGGTGGGACTTAATATTGACCCTCACTGTACATTGAGGGACAATATTAAGTCCCATCCATGCGTTTTCTACTTGTGATTATTTTGTTGTTTTTAAAAAATATATATTTTTGAATTAAAACTTACATGGGTCAAACCTTTTCTTTTATAAAAACAATGAAATAATCACATGTAGAAAACGCACGGGTGGGACTTTTTTTTAATAGCTTTAACTCCCCTACACCAAGCTCGAGAGCCTTTTTTAAAGGGTGGGACTTAAAATATCTCTCACTGTACATAACAAAATTATAATTTTTAAAGAAAAATATACATTTTTAATGCGATGGGTGGGACTGTTGTAGAGAAAAAGTTTTTTATACGGGGCGTCTGAATTTAAAATCGTTTTTTTTTTTTTTTTTTAAATAAAATACAATTTATTATGAGACAATTATAACAGAATATTTCTGCGACAAAACTGAAGCTTGATCGCGACACACTAATGTGCACAAAGTTTGAGAAACACTGATCTATATTATTATGAGAGTCCTTCATATCACCTACTTATACTTATTTTCCCAAAGTTCCAGATATAATGTCTTAAAAAAATATATTTAAGACCACCAGTTTTTTATTTAATTTATTATAATTTAAAAAATTTAAAGGAATTTTATATTATTAAAGTGTTTGTTAATTAAATTTTTTTTAGGGTATATTTTTAAAATTAAATTATTTATTTTGATTAGGTAAGATTATTTTTTATAATACATATATCAAAAAAAAAAAAAAAATAATAAATAAATAATTAAAAAAGCTCTGGGCCTTAGGAGAAGCCTCGATTTCAAGGGTCAAAAATTCTGTGCGAATAAAATTTATTCAAATTATTTGGTATCCAATATAATTTGAATAAATAAGAATTGGGTCTAAATGGCTTCAATTAGCGAAAAAAAAAACCTTAAAAATATGATTTACGATAAAAAGCGCATAATCTTCTTTAAAATAAACAACATATAATAGTTTTTGTAGCTAATTGAAATTTTGTAAAAGAAATGTATAATTTTTTTTTTTTTTTTAAATAAATGTTTTATTGTTTAATTCGAATAATGACATATTCTAGATAATGTTTGATTCAATCCTTAGGAGAAATCTGAGCGAAAAATAGCAAGTGAATATATAGATATATTCTTCTCCAATATTTTTATTTTATTTCAATATATTTTCTTATCCCCCCCCCCCCCCCAATCGTCAAAAAAGATGACCCTGGTTCGAAAAGTGACCTTTCTGGGGCTATCTATGACTCTAAAAATTTGTTAAGTTTCTAAAGAGATATTATATATGTATTTTTTTTTATGAGAATTTATTAGGAAGTTAGACCTGATATAAGGCCTTTTTAAAAACATGTTTGGGAATGAATAATATTAATAAATAATTTCTATATAAACCAACTGATGGGTATCTTTTTACGAGTAAAGTTAGAGATCAAGTTCAGATCAAATGTTTATAATTTTTAGAAATCTTCATCATTCAGAAGGTCTATCGTTGATTTTCAGAGAAATGCTTTTCAGTACTTTGATTTACAATAAAAAATATAAGTATTCATAAGAAATAAAGTTAAAGATTTTTACATTATTTATTTAATCAACACAGCTGACGATTCGGTTCCGTGTTTGAACCATCTTCAGATCAAAAGTATAAAATCCACTGTGACACTTTCAAAATGAATTTCGCCAGCTCTGAAGATTGTTCAAACACGGAACCGAAACGTCAGCTGTGTGGATTAAATAAATAGTGAATGCGTCTCTCATTTTTCTACCTCTTATGAACATAACATCACAGATATAAATTATGTTTTTTAAAAAATATAAAATTAAGGGGGATGAAACCGAGCACAGTGATTCAATCCTTGTATACTCGATCTTGATGGATTCGGGCACCTTTGGTGCAAGTTAATTTGAGAGGCTGCGCACCGTTAATTCATGTCAAACAATTTTGTTATTTTTGATCTAATATTTAATATTTAGGGTTTATTATTTTGCATGTCAAGCCTACCAAAAAAAAAACAGACTAGCAGCTAAATTTTTTTCTTTAAATATTTTATTGGGCCTACCTTTCGGGCTCGATAGAGGCCATTTTCAGGACCTAATAAGTGTCAATAAAGTATATATATATATATTTTGGATTAAGCAGCTATGTGTAATTATGGTCATCAGGTGAGAGATCTTGCAATGAGTCCACCATTACAGATAGCTGCTTAATGCAAAACACATACTTTTTTTGATACTTATTGGACCCCGAAAATGATCGAAACGTCGGCCCAATAAAATATTTAAAGAAAAAAATTTGGCTGCCAGCCTCTGCTTTTGCAACCCTCCCTTGATACAACTCAACAGCCACAATATTTTATTTTTTAATAAAATAGAAAAGATAATATTGGAGATGATCTATATCTATATATATATTTTAAATGTAAAAGTTTTACAAAAAAATAGTTACCTTCAGTCATTGTTAATAGTTTTCTATGAATGTTCGAAGTTCGTGTCGTTAGGTCTTGAAAAATAGTTTAAAAACGTCGAATAAAGAAATATGAACTGAAGGATATATGCCTACCTTGCTGTTGGCGAATAAGAGTCCTACGCCTTCCAGGCAAACTTGGAGAAGTCCTCCTTCGCCTGTTCTCATGTCTTGTACAGGAAATTCTCCTCCGAGTTCAACGCCGGGTGTAGCTGCTGATCCACGGGCAGCCGCCCTTTCCATAGCCTCTTTTATACAATAATATAATTCTTTACACTGAAATAACAAAAAAATATCAATTAATTAAAACAGACAAAAAAAGTATATTATTAGGCCTCATATTTATAATTTGTGTTTATAAACTATATATTTCTTATTGAATTAAAAGAAGAAAATTAAAAATATTTATTTCCTTCAAATAATATAAATATAGCCTAGAAAATTTTTTGATAAAATCACCGAAATTTTTTAAAATTTTAATTTTATTAAAATTGTGATTTTATTTAAAATTTTTAAAGCTTTATAGTAGATTTGTTTTTGTTTTATACTATTTGAACATATTAAATTAATTTTCTAAAAAACTTTTTTTTGCTCCCCCCCCCCCCTGATTCAAATTCGTTCCGGCGGGGGGGGGGGGGGGGGGGGGGGGGGGCCCTGAATTTGGACGGGGCATTCGATGCCGAAAGACCTTAATTAAAAAAAAAAAAACTTGGAATTAACCAGACTATTTTAAAGAGTTACTTATTAAAGAGAAAATAAAATATTTATAATAATTTGAGAAAGTTAGGGTTTGAATTTGCTTTATGACCCCTGGACATTAACATTCTTGGTCCGGTTCTTTAGGCGACCTTGGAAAGGTAGAGGTCCAAAATCGGAAAGTTCTGGTCCGAGTCCATGAGGATCAAAAATGCTCAATTACAATAAAAAGATATTTAATCATTTAAACCCTTGGGCTCTATTTTAAATTAAAAGTTTTAATTACCAGACCCTTAAATGTCCAGACGTTTCCAGTATTTTATTTTCACTTAAAACAAATAAACAATTTACTTGCCTTTTTTGTATAATATTTATGTAGTTGTGTTTGTCCTCCGTTTCGTCTCCAAAGACATAAAACACGATTCTTTGGACTATATGTCATATTAACTAATCTTTCGAACCACCATCTTTCAACGATTGTTCCATTCACAGAGCGTAATACGAGGCCATCTTCTCGAACCTCTAGGAATAATAAATCGCCACTATGATCAACACCCGCATGTACTGTGAACGATTGTCGGTGCATTTGTCGTGACCCAAGGGGTTTTAAATCGATATCATTGCCGTGAAGATTATTCAACTAGAACAAATAAATAAATTATGAGATATATTATAATTCCATTAATTTAAATAACATTTTACTTTACCTGGTCTAGAAGTTCGTTAACTTCTTGGCTATATACAAGACCGATATGGCTCTTACCCAATAATCTTCTTACTTTACGTTTTATTTCTAATTTATTTACATTCATCATAACCATAATTGCAACAAGATTATATAACATAGTAGATAATAGTCGATCCTCATCATGTTCAAGGCGTTTTCTTTCTGTTTCACTTAAAGAATTATATCTGAAAATATGAATTTTATAATAATTTTTTTTTTTCTAGTAAAAAATTTAATATTCAAATGAAGAAAAAGATTTTATTCCGTGTTATTTTTGACCAACGTTTTAGTCCCAGGGTATCATTTTTGAAACCGATTTGAACCACTCTCAGCTAACAGAAATGGCACCCCAATCTTAAACTTTCTTCCTTCAAATATCAACGCATCCCCTTTAAGTAAAATATTTGTATAACAAGACTGCCTTCTCTAACAAAAGAATCATAAACCTACTTGATTTCAATTAATTTCTTAACCAAAATCATTGGAAATTTTTAATTATAAAAAAACCGTTTAGTTTAGTTTTTGAACGAAATTTTTAAGTTTATTTAAAGAGTTTTTGAAAATTAGTATAAAATCTTATTTCTCGCGTTTCACAAAATTTAGCTATGCAAAAAATGAAATTTTAAATATTAATTCCACTCACAACATAAAAATACTATCAAAGATGTTGATAAGAGAAGTGGCTGTTCAGAGATTAAAATGATGAAGGGAGAGAGGATGTCAGCCAAAAAGGAGCCTCTATCGAATAAAAATCTCCACTAAGAAGACGTTTCGGGTTTAATTATTATTATTGCTCATTTCAGCTCTAAAGAACTGATGATGGATTTATCTAATTAAACCCGAAACGTCTTCTTAGTGGAGATTTTTATTCGATAGAGGCTCCTTTTTGGCTGACATTCTCTCTCCCTTCATCATTTTAAAATACTATCAATTTTATTATAAGGACATCGGCCAAAAATAAATACTTTTGCGTATTATCCGTTTATTTGTAAATATTTCTGAAATAATAATATTTAATGGCTGGACATATATTGAGGAAGGATGTGTAAATGTAGGCAGCCAGAAATAAAAGACGCTCTCAATTCCCTTTGAATGTCCAGACGTTTCGGGCAAAATTTATTCGCCCATCCTCAGTGAACTATTCTAGTGGGAGAGAGTTAAGTCTCCTTTGGTATACATAGTGGTTGTTAGATTCTACTATGTATTCTATTTAATGTGACAATATGATGATAAATGAGTTCTTTGTTATTAGAACTTTTTGCTATTTTCATAGTCAAGATACAATCAAGTAACAACCACTATGTATTAGGGTTTGGACACCGGTGGAAACCGAAACCGGTATACCGGTTTTTTGGCTAATTTTCAAAAACCGAGAAACCGAGTTTTTCGCAAAAAACCGAATTCGGTTTTTTTTTTATTTTTTTATTTTTTCTTCAATAATACTTGTATTCAAATTTATAAATTAGCCCGTGATCCATGGCTCAGAGAGAAGATATTACAATAGCTTCTAGTAGCTTGGGGTTTCGGGTTCGCTTCCCGTTCCAAGCGAGAAAAATTTATTTCATTTGAATTGACTATCAATCATTTGAAATAAATAGGGATGGGGTTTAAATGGCCTTAGATGCCGAAAAAGACCTTGGACAAATAAAAAAAAAATTTATAGATTATTTATATGTTTTGTCCTTTTTTCTAATACTTAAATAATCTATATATAATAATAGCGGAGTGTCGGTCTATCTGTCCGTCTGTCTCGCTCTGTTTGCCCAACTTTTCGTTGGAATTTTGAAACAGAAATTTTGCAGTCTTATAGAGGACGTTATGGAGAGTTCAGGAAAAATACTCGGGTCCCGAAATTCCTACAATTTTTTGAGTTATTAATTCATAAAGTTACGATTTCTCCCATAGGAAATGTATAGAGAAATTTATGTATTTTTTGTATTCTATGAATGTAAACAAATCCTCAAGCAGGCACTGGATCAGAATAGTAGTAATAATAATTTTTTTTTTTTTTTTTTTTTTTTTTTTTTTTTTTTTTTTTTTTTTTTTTGCCCCCGAGTTTGGCGTAGTAAGTAGCGTGCCTACCTCCTATACCAAACGTCGCGGGTTCGGACTCAGGCAGTCCGATGATTTTATTTAAGCCATTTGGATACCAGATGGCTTAAATAGAAATGCCTGAGGGTTCATTGCTTCCCAGTATTTATCATATAATAACTGTATTTGATAATTAAATTTTATATACATTTGAGACTTGGCCGTGTTGACTAATGAGCATCATACAACTAATATGCAAATTTTGTATTTTTTATATAATTTTGTATATGTTTATATATAACAACTCTATCTGCATCTCAATGGTGTGCATCTTGAGTTTGCCAATAATGTAAGATCTGATGTTTTTATTATTTAAAAAATATTTTATGTTGTTGTATTACAATTATTATTTTTGCTCATTTCAGCTCTAAAGAACTGATGATGGATTTATCTAATTAAACCCGAAACGTCTTCTGAGTGGAGATTTTTATTCGATAGAGGCTCCTTTTTGGCTGACATCCTCTCTTCCTTCATCATTTTAAAATGACTATCAATTTTATTATAAGGACATCGGCCAAAAATAAATACTTTTGCGTATTATCCGTTTATTTGTAAATGGGAGTTTCTGAAATAATAATATTTAATGGCTGGACATATGAGGGATTGAGGAAGGATGTGTAAATGTAGGCAGCCAAAAATAAAAAACGCTCTCAATTCCCTTTGAATGTCCAGACGTTTCGGGCAAAATTTATTCGCCCATCCTCAGTGAACTATTCTAGTGGGAGAGAGTTAAAGTCTCCTTTGGTATACATAGTGGTTGTTAGATTCTACTATGTATTCTATTTAATGTGACAATATGATGATAAATGAGTTCTTTGTTATTAGAACTTTTTGCTATTTTCATAGTCAAGATACAATCAAGTAACAACCACTATGTATGTATACCAAAGGAGACTTAACTCTCTCCCACTAGAATACTTTGCCCGAAACGTCTGGACATTCAAAGGGAATTGAGAGCGTATTTTATTTCTGGCTGCCTGCATTTACACATCCTTCCTCAATATTTCTGAAAGTTTATGAAAGTTGCATTCATGGAATGCTCAGCTATGGGAGGAATTAACGATTTGCAAAACATCTGTTGATTGTACTGAGGATGATTCTATATCACTGGAAACGAAATATTTACAAATAAACGGATAATACGCAAAAGTAGTTATTTTTGGCCGATGTCCTTATAATAAAATTGATCATCCTTACGGCCATCTACAACCAATAAAAATACTATGCTCCTCTAATGTAACAATCAAAATCAATTCACTAAACTCTCTTTACCTTTCCATCATTTCATTAGGTCCTTGGTCCATTCCAGCCATGTCTCTTTCCTGAGATACGGCATCCAAAAACGCATCTTCCCAAAATTGCATTTGGTCCCAAAGAGCACTTCTCTCTTTACCAACAAGGCCCTCAAAAAGATAAGTACGTCCGGCATCAGGTGATGGTGTTGGAGAAGTATTAACAATGTTCCCTCCATGATAACGAAAACCAGTGCTTAGTGATGATTTCGAAGACCAGACGCTCGGAGTCCTTTGTTTTACAGGTCGAGGTTGCTGAAGAAAACGCAATTATTAAAAATCATAAAAATAATTAAAAAAGCTTAAATAAAGGATTTTTAAAATTTGTGAGAATTCTTAAAAGTAATGTAATTATTATCATTTCTTTATTTAAAAGGGAAATATAATATGAAAAATTAATAAAGATGAGACACTTATGGGATTGCATGCAGGCAAACATGTGTAGCATAACTAACTAAAAAGCCAGTCCTGAAAAGCATCTCCAAGAATTTATAAATAAACTGGAAATTATTTCAAATTATTAAAGTGGAATAGTTTCTAAATTTCCTTTTTTTTTTTTTTTTTTTTTTAAATAATGAAATTTTAAAATGGATAAGAATTATAAATTTTGGATTTTCAAAATAATTAAAGATCAAAAATCATTTTATTTTTTTGTTGTTATTTTATAATTCTAATCTAAAAAATACTTTCTTTCTCTCTATATATTTCATATATAGGGTAAGAGAAAGTTAATTAAAATGACTAGTCTAAAAAAAAATATTTGTAAAAGGTTCGGTGCATGCAGTATAAAAGCATTAGAAAAAAGTTAAGAAAAAAATAATTAAAAATTATAGAATTAGAATATAGAATAGCAAAATAGAAGAGCTAATAAGGAAGAACTTCAGCCAATACTTGTGTATTATTTTATTTAGTGTATTTTGTTCCCAGTAATATCCCATGGATCCAGATCCGAAAAAAATTTTGTAGACATACCAGAGGTTCTGGGGTCAGTAGAGTGTGTGCCAATATCAGTACGAAACATATGTTCAGTAAAACCTATTCTATTCATTATTTTTTAAAGACGTAGTTTGTAAATTTTTAATGAAATAAGAAAATATGAAAACTAATACTTATAATGGCTAAAGTCCTTCCTCATCCTTTTAAAAAATGATTAATCAATAATTTCTATAATTTACATTAAAGTTTATTAATACAGATTTTACATATGGTACATAACTACAGTGGTTAAAAGAGAAAGAAAGTTCGGAAGAAAACATGTTAAGAAATAACCAAATTAAGTTTTTTTTAACATTATAATAGCCCTAAAATGCTTTAGTACAGGTTTGACAGCTGAGTAGGGTAACCCTAATTGGTAATCAAAATAAAGATCTGAAACGATAAAATCTAATAAGAATATCCCCCCTCCCCTCATCACCAAAATTACTTCAGCTAATATGAGATATTTGATAATATTAATTAAATCCATTTTCCATTCTGATCTAGCCTGATCAGAAAAAACTTTTCTTTTAATCTTTTTTTTTTATTTTGAAAATCCAAATTTGCTTTAGAAATATCTATAAAATGACTGAATATTTCCTAAAATGTTTATATACGAGGTGTTTGTAAAACGCGGATAATTCTGGGGATGGTTATATTGGTTAAATTGAAGAAAAATGTGGCTATAAACACAGACCTAGAAACAAATTCCTCTGCATGTACAGTGAGGGGCAATATTAAGTCCCACCCATGCGTTTTCTACTTGTGATTATTTCATTGTTTTTATAAAAGAAAATGAAAATCTTTATTGGAAATTTTCTAGGTTTGGACCATGAAGGTTTCCATTAAAAAATATATAATATTTTTTTTTAAAACAATGAAATAATCACAAGAAGAAAACGCATGGGTGGGACTTAATTATGTCCCTCACTGAACATATCCTGAGCCACCATCAGAGTTAATGCAGTAAATCTTAAGAAAAATAGTTTCCCCCCCCCCCCCACCCTTCAAGAAAAAGTTGGTATAACACCAATGGAACTGCTTGGCCAATTAAGTTGAAATTTCATGTAACTAATAAATTGATGTTTTTTGGCTGTGGAGATTTACTCAGGATTCGCAGGGACTTTGCAGCCAGGAGATTAATA
Organism: Euborellia annulipes; assembly: GCA_023213315.1. Classification (NCBI taxonomy): domain Eukaryota; kingdom Metazoa; phylum Arthropoda; class Insecta; order Dermaptera; family Anisolabididae; genus Euborellia; species Euborellia annulipes. The sequence continues at coordinate 84,066 of JAKCPI010010880.1, forward strand.
AAAAAACTTTTATTTAATTTTTATTTGCCGACGCTTCGGTCGCCAATCACGACCTTCATCAGGGCAAATATTGTCAATTATACACGATCAGGTCGTGATTGGCGACCGAAGCGTCGGCAAATAAAAATTAAATAAAAGTTTTTTTATTTAATCTCCTGGCTGCAAAGTCCCTGCGAATCCTGAGCATGTAACTAATGTAGTCGTAGTTTGAGTTCAACTCAATTGGTCAAACCGATCAAGAGATATAAATTATTTAGAGGAAAAAAAAAACACAATGATCGATATCTGGGAGAAGAAGCGTTTCCTGACATAAATTTTTCTTAATTTTGACCAATATAACCCCCCCCCCCCCCTCTACTGAATTATTTCGGCACATTACAGAAACACTTTGTGTAGATTCACAAAAAGAAAAAAGTAATAATTTAAATTAAAGTTTATTATAATAAAGTTCTCAAGGGAATATAATCAGTCCTCTCTCAATTCATGATAATCTCTCAATTAAAGATAAAATAATACCGGGGAGATTATTCATTTTCAAGTTTAACATTTTAAATCAATTAATTTTGTTTGAAATTTGATATAGTCCCCATGGAAAGACCTGGTGGGGACGTCGTATGGTATTATGGAGGCTAATTCACATTTCAAACAAAGATAATGGGTTAAATGATAAAATAAGATAATCAAACCGAGTCACAAGGAGAATGAATATATCTGAAACATAGGGTCAAAAGTGTCTCGGGTTATATTTTCTTTAAAAAGTGAAATAAATTAGAATTTTCTTCATAAATTTAAGTTTTAAGAAGACTTTTTATGGATAAATTGAGATTATTTTTACGAAATTAGATCCTAATTATGATATTTGATTTAGAGCTTTTAATTTGTGACTCACAAGGCCGGCATGATCGAGTTCCGAATCACTGACAGCTGAGCGACAAGTGCCGCCGCTGGTTATTCCACCGGGGCGGGTTCGCACCAGTGCAGGGTTAGTCACGATGCTCCCCGATTCAGAGGGTGCACTGCCGACTCCGCCGTCACCCGCCTGTAGGCGCCACGGGGACACAGCATGCAGGCAAGCATCCCGTTATAATTCATCACAAACAATCAAAAACCAAAGTACGAATACGAGAGGGGAGATGCAAATTTTACTAGAGCGTAATCGTCAATGAGCAGGGAAAGATACAAAGGAAAAGAACAAATAGGTTATCTAATCAAATGCTTATGCATTTTTGAATTCATGTTTTAATATCACATAATAGGTACTTGAAAAAAATTTATAAAACCAATGAAAAAAATCTGGTATGACAGACGCACCAGATTATTTGTGTCGAGATATATTTAGTTTCCCATAGCCCCTTATAAGTGATCAAGTTTGAAACTATAGTTTAAAAAATGATCACTTGCATTTCTTAAGTAAAAATATGGTGTGACTGGTCGCACAGCCCACAACTTTCTTTTACGCTCGGTAATCGAAAGTTGTGTTCTGTGCTTGTCACGCCAGATTTTTCGTGTCGACATTTAGTTTCCGATATATTAGAATCAAGATGTAAAATTTATAAATATGGGAAAATTTTTATATTTTGTTATCATGTCAACCATTTCTCCTATCCTTCCTATGAAGTACACGAGTAAAGTGGTCTTCAGAATATTTTAATGGTAAAATGAGAATATACATTTTAAACAACATCTAAAAAATAATTGATTTTTGAATTTTAATCAAAATTCTCCTCAAGTGGTGTTGCTGAAGTTGGTTTATTAAAGAGAAAAAACGCTATGTTTTCAGCAATTGTTTTTAATTCGTTAGCAAGGCAATATTTCCAGATATTGCCTTGCTAACGAATTAAACAATTGCTGAAAACATAGCGTTTTTTTCTCTTTAATTTAATCAAAATTGTTGGAGCGAATTTTGAGAAAATCGAAAAAAACTGAAAAACTACATCAGAAAAGTTCTAGTACTTTTTGGTTGATTTTGATCAAAAGTTTTGTACCACGCCCCAGGAGGGTACCTAACTTATATTTAAAATTTCAACCTCTAGCTCTTTTCGTTCTTGAGATATTTTGTTCACAGACTGACAGACCCAGACAGATCATGTTAGGAAAATTACTTTTTTGAGATCTCAAAATATGTTCCATCAAAATCTCCGACATCGAATTTTTGACATGATAGTAATACTTCGACTCTATAGATCTATATTGCATATATAGGTAAGAGAAAGTAAAATTAATTGTATTAAGATAGAAACTCTTTTGGCTGGCATAATGTGATACTTTAAGTTATTTCATTTCTCCAAATTAAAAATATTAATTTTTAAGAATTTAGATGAAAATTATTATAATTAAAAATTAAAGTGCAGATTTTTTTAAACTCCCTATGTGTTCATGATTGTATTGCAATATTTTAAATTTGATATATCAAAATTATTTTAAAAGATTTCTTTTTTTTTTCTTTAGTTACCAGGGTATGTGTTCATCTAGCTAAATATAAAATATTGAGTTTTATTTAATGTGCACAATGAGACTCAGCATAGTTATGCGCTAGTCCTGGCTGAGCTGTCTGAGGCACAATGAGCGCCAGGCCTTAAAATAAAATATGTGAAAAGCAAAATTTCAAAAATTTTTCAAATATAAATATAATATCGTTCAAATAAATTTTAATTTAACTAATTAAATGTGAGATGTATAATAATTGTGAACCAGACGTTCGGTCCCAGAGAATCGAACACGGGTTCTCGATGTGCTTTCCATACTTGGCACACCATCATTATAAATCTCACAAGTTAAAATGTAAATTCTGACTATTCGAGACTTTATATCTCGAAATTGAAATGATATTGATAATTAAAATAATGTGTATAAGCAAAGTGGAAGTAAAAAGTGAGCTCTCATAAATCTAACTACATGAAATGTTAATTAATAGAGATATGAAATAGTTGTAATTTCTAAAATTAATTATAACGGGATTTAATGTGTTTTGTCTATTTCATCTCATGCTTTTTACTTTTTAATGATTTAATTATGTTAATGTAAGTAGTGTCTTAAATGTTCAAAAAATTAAAAGGATATGGTTTGAGTTGTATTTGGCACAGAGAAAGCATGGGATAACACTAGGAAAACACAACATTAAAAAAATAAAATTTTCAGTTTTAAAATACTTACCTCAGAATCAACTGAAGTAAGTTTACTCAAAAGAAGATTTCTCTTTTGATTTAATAAATCTCGAAGCATATCAGCAGCTCCTGAACCCATATCGTGATGTTGTTCACCCCCAATTGAACTTTTTCTTGAGATTTCAGGAGGTCCTGTGGGACTTTGAGGCGATCCAAGATTTTCACGACTTCCGTAAGGAGATGAGGACTAAAATAAAAAAATCAAATTTAGTTGATACATTTCAGTCTATATTAGGAGGCAACAGTCTTGGATAGGAATATACACTGATGATTGTGTCTAACTTCATGGGAATAAGTGTAGATGGCGCTTAAATTTTTGTCTAACTTAATAGAAATGACTGTAGATAGCGCTGACATCAATATATATAAAATACACATAACGGTCCCTTAGAGGTTAGTTCCCTTGAGTCGGAGCAAGTGCACAGTACTTGAAAACGACTCCAGAATAAGCAGTCGAAACGATGTACAGTATTTATATTTTTAATAAATAATTAATACAAAATGTGGTCTATGATTAAAAACTCCCATAAACATGATATACACTCTATTTGAGAATTGTTTTAAACTGTAAAATTTTTTATATAAAAAAATCAGGAGAATTCAAGATATTTCATTGACTACCAAAAGATTTAAGACATGTCTTAAAGAAGGTCTGACTGAATATAAGAAATTTTATTTAATAAAAATAAAAATCAGTTGATTTCCCAACCAAAAAATCTAATGAAATTTAATTGTTATGTAGAAGCTATGATTCCAAATAATAATTTGTTTTCTATAGAGATTTATAAAAAATAGTATCTATTAACCTGAGAGAGTCCGGCTACAGCTGCTGGATCGTTTAATTCTTTGGTCCAATAATGAGTATGAGCGATTTCAAGTACTTGAAAAGCAGATGCCATCCCTCCAAGACCAAAATTGGTGTATGTCACTTCAAGTCCATGAACAACTACTTGAAGGGCTTTTAGCATTCCTTTCCAAACAGCTCGTGAGACACACTAAAAAAATATAAATCTCTATATAATAAGAAAAGAAAAATTTAATAAGCTTTAAAAAATATTAACAAAATTAACTTACAACATCATCAATATGATCATCAGGTGAAATTTTTCGATCTAAAGTTCGATTGAGTTTGCTCACAACTAAATTGCGATAACTTTCATCCTCCATTAACTTTTTAAGGCGATTTAATTTGAGCCAACCAATACCTTCCCCCTCCAGAACCTGATTCACTACCTGGAAATATAAATTCATTTTTTAGAGACATGAGAATTGCTTAGAGTATTTAGCAGAAAAATTAAGAAAAAAGTGTATATTGTAATGAATATTATATTAATACATTTGCAATCATGTATAAAAAGATTCACGACCACTGAACTAGTTTATTCATTTGTGTAATTCTTACATCTTTTAGGAAAGCTTGATTTTCAGTATTACTCGAAGATCGTTCAGCATGTTGTTGTCTTTGCAATTCTTCTTGACGTGTTTTTGATGTCGTATGACGAATTAAAGAAGATTTTTCAACAAGGCCTTTTCGACCTGAATAAAAAAGAGAGATCAATAAAGTAAAATCATAAATAAATACGTATAGTGTAAAATAAGAATAAGATAAGAGCCATTTAAAAACTAATAGGATTTAGTTAATTTTTGAAATTTAGCGCAAAATCAGATTTATTCTCTAAAAACAGACTTTAAAATTTAATATCATAAATTAGGTGTTAAAAAGTAAAGTAAGAACATCAGCGTTAAAAAATCTCTTTCTTTAAACAAAGTTTTAACAGCGACGTTAACATGTTGCTTTTATCTCAAAGTTGTCAAAATCATAAGCTTATTTTTTAGGTTAAGGACGCCATTTTTATGCATTAAATACGGCGTTAAAATATTAAAGGCACCCTCTAGACATGGCACTGATTTTTAACACTATTGACTAAAATGTAAACGCTTTGGCGTTAAAGTTTTTGCTTACAGAATAGCAATTTGAGGTAAAGAGGTATTAAAATGAATTAACACCGATTTCAGATGTTAAAAATTAACGTTTTTGCTTAGAGAATAGACCTGAATATTGGGTGTTCTGAGAAAGTCAGTCGTTTACAATCTTTGAGGGAATAATTAAAGTAACAAGTAACAAGTTTAGTTTTAAATGGCTCAAATACAAATCTTTATAATTAACATTAATCTATATATTAATATAAAATACAAAAAAATACAGTGTTTAAAATTGAATATACAGTGTTAGAGATGGATGCTTTCAAAAGAATAATATCTTATTTGGGTTTGATGTTTTCAAAATAAAGTTTAAATAAATATATATTAAAAATAATATTATAACTATAACAAAATACCAACATAAGTGTTTAATAATATTAAAAATAATATAAAATAATTATTTTATATAAAATCAGAAAGAAACTACAAATTAAAGAAAGAAAAATAAATGGATGAAATGGTAAAAAGAATAGATAGTTAATATGTTTGTGTGTGTGTCTGTTAGTGTATAAGGGTGTTTACCTTTGGGAAAAGGTCCGAAAGGTTGAACTTTTTCTTTCGCTCTTCCTAATACAGAAGATGCAGAAGACCCACTTATATTTGTATTTCCACTAGATGAAGCCGCTTGAGGACTTTTGGATGAAGAACTCTTGGAGCCTGTAAAAGGGGGTGATGTTTGTGTGCGTGTGGAAAAGAAAGTGAAAGTGAAATGCATATAGAGCGAAAGAGAAGAAGGGCTCATTATGATGAGAAAGGGGATATTTATATTAATTATTATTAATAGAATAACACTGAGTTTGGAAGGGGACAATAGAAAGTGGGTCATTTGTTCATCTAATAATGGTCTAAATTCTTAGAGGAATACATCGTCCGTCCAGTACAAGACCTAACTCAAAAAAAGCGATTTTTCAGGAGAGCCGATTAAAGTTTCTGCTTTTCCTTTCCGTACATAACCGTTGCCTGCGTTATCCTAATGCTGAAATTTTGCACTAATCATAGAACTCTCCTATACATTTTTACCATTATTATTTTTTTTCTGTAATTTATGGGAAAAACTCCAAGATGATCCTTTCTTGCACGAAATATTTAGTGTTTTTAAAGAGATGATTCACTCTTGCACGATCCCACAAATCGAAGATGGCTCACTTAGCAGCGCTGAATTTAGGGGTGATCCAGTGTTTAAGAAATGGACTTGCACCAAGATAGTAGAGGCGAGGCAATTTGAAGATAATTTGTGCAAAAAACTCAAAATTGCATGTTTTGAGTTAGACCGGTCTTGAACTGGACCGATATTTAAATAATGTCGCGTGTTAAGTTTAGTATATTGCCCCATTAGTCAATCTTTCCATACGTGAAATCATCATGTACACTCAAGGTTAAGCAACCCCCAAGCGTTTTCTCATGAGAATATTTGTTTTTATTAAAGAAGATGGAATTCTTTATTGGAATCCTCTTTTAGGTTCGAATCATAAAAGTTTTCATTAAAAATTTTTCATATTTTTTTTAAAACAATGAAATAATTACATAAGTAAACGCATATGGGTGCTTTTAATATTGACACTCATGTATTCTCTTAAAAAAATATGAAGATATCAAAAATATCTCAAGAACGAAAAGAGCTATGAGGTTGAAATTTTATATTTAAATAAAGTACCCCCCCTGGGACGTGGCACGAAGCTTTTGAACAAAAACGGTGAAAGAGTACTAGTTCTTTACTGATGCACTTTTTCAGTTTTTTTTTTTTTTTTTTTTTTTTTCGATTTTTTCAAAATTCGCTCCAACGATTTTTTAGATACTCTTTAAAATGTATGTTCTCATTTTGCCATTGATATCTTCTAAAGACCACTTTACTCTTGTACTTCGTAGGAAAGATAGGAGAAATGGTTGCCATGGTAACAAAATATAATTATTTTCCCACACTTATAAATTTTACATCTCGCAATTCGAATCTTACTGTCGGAAACTAAATATATGTCCACACAAAAAACCTGGTGTGACAAGACAGACACAACTTTCTCTTGCCGAAGGGTAAGAGAAAGTTGTGTGCTGTGCGACCAGTAACACCAGATTTTTTAAATATTAATCCATGTAAAATTAAATAATATTACATACCGAAAATCCCGCTAAACATACTGGATGTTTGAGCTGCTATTCCATTCAATTCATGGCTCATATTACTAAGGAAATCTCGACCACCAGCGCCTAAGGTTCTACTCATATCAGTGGCATGAACAAGAGATGTACTTGAGCCTGGGGGAGGTGCAGCTGAATGTGATGTTCCTGATGCTGGAGATGGAGATGGAGGCGAGTCAGAATCACGACTATCTCCAAGAGCCTTGAAATAAAATTAATAAATTAATAAATTATTGTCAATCTATTTAATTTAAAATATAGTATTTTAAGCTAATATTACAAAGGTTCTATAATGATGAGTATTCACAGTCAGGTGGGGACTTAATTGTGGCGCTCACTGTACTTCCTAGAAAAGATAGGGGGAATGGTTGCCATGGTATGGGAATGGTGGCTGCGAATACCTATCTATTCAGAGCTCTAATTATTACATACCTTTAAAAGGCCCTTTTTAGTAGCAACTTCTTTGGCACTTTTGGTTAAATCATCTAAAGTACTTTTTCCAACATATGTAAGATCATCAAGGGTGTTTTTTGAAACACCCGCAGCTGTTTTACTTGCTTCAAAAGCAGTTTTACTGGCTTCATGCATTGATTTAGAAGCTTCCTCTGCTGCCTTTTTCGCTTGAATGGTCAACTAAAAAAAATATATATAAATAAATTATTAATATTAAATAAAAAAAATGCCAATAACTAATTTTCACAAACATTTGTAAAAAAGCAAAATAAAATTATTATAAACGTCATCCGAAGAAAAATATATTTCTATAAACTAAATAAAATAAGAGAAAGTAAAACTAAAATGCATTAGGAGAGGAGTAAAATTTCTAATAAAAAATTTATTCAGGCAGCACCTGCTCGAGTGGCGCAAAAAGGCGGCCTTCATCTTGACCTGCTGCCTCCGAGATTCTCTCCTTGGCTTGTAATTTCAACTGTCAAAGGAACAAAGTGAATTGCTATATAACTGATTTATTTATTTTATTTGTGATCTATATAAATTCTACTTTGTATATAAAAACAGGACTTGAAAAAATATTTAGAAAAAAACTTTCTTGGAGAAATTACAGTATACCATATAATTTATTGGATATAGCAGCCAAGGTAATTCAATAAAAAAGCAAACTTGTGGGGTCATGGACCCCCGCCAGGAACGAAGTTCCTCATGCCTTTTCTTCAACTCCGAATATAATTTAATATAAATATTATTTAAAAAAGAAAAGCATATTATTTAAAAAGAAAATAATTATTTATTTTTAAAACAAGCATGTCCAAAACTTTTATTTATATTCTTGGAAACGATGTAACACCTGTTTTATAGCTTGAATCTAAAAATCTCTGTGTAGTTTATTTCAGGTATATATATGGTGATGTACGGCGGAAACTAAAGGAATTTGTCAGAAGAAAAAATCAAACCACCAATTCATAGCAAAGACAATTTATTGGTTGACGAGGATGCATCCTGTTGTTTCGGCCAAAAGTAGGCCTTCATCAAAACCATATGTGTCTGAAATTCAAGACAATATGAGGTGTAAGTAGTGGCTGTGTGTGTTGATTAAAGGAGTATGGAAGCAGAGGCAGCTAAAAAATAAAATTCTCTGAATGCTTAACCAATCAGCCGGAGACGTTTCGGTCTATTTAATATAAACCATCTTCAGTCCATTAATTGATATAACTCTGAGCATAAATATACCAATTAATGGACTGAACATGGTTTATAATAAATAGACCGAAACGTCTCCGGCTGATTGGTTAAGCATTTAGAGAATTTTATTTTTTGGCTGCCTCTGCTTCCATATCTTCTTTATTCAAGACAATATATTATATTTACAATTTTCTATTATCATCATTTTAGTTATAATAGAAAATTTCAGTCAGACAAATATGGTTCTGATGAAGACCTACTTTTGGGGGAAACGTCAGGTTGCATCCTCATCAAGCAATAAATTGTACCTGCTATGAATTGGTTTTTTGATTTTTTTCTTCCGACAATTCTTTTAGATTCCGCCGTAAATCAGCATATATACCTGAAAGAAACTACACAGAAATTTTTAGTTTCAGACTTTTATTTAATTATTAATCGTCGACATTTCGGTCGCTAATCACGACCTTCATTCGGCATTTTAACAATTAATCGTCCTGATTAAGGTCGTGATTAGTGACCGAAACGTCGACGATTAATAATTAAATAAAATATTTTTATTTAATTACCTGGGCTGCTTTTCCTCGTCATATAATTTATTTTTTTACTGAAATGTTTTAATCAATTTTTACAAATGGAGATAATGAAGAGGCCTTGTATTAATGATTATGCATTTTGGAGAAATTGTATCAAATTAATAATTTAATCTGTCTGTTTGTTTTTTTTAATTAAATCTGTCAACCAAAAGAAAGATAGCTTTAAGCCCAAACATCCCCTCCTCTTTCCCTAGAATCAACCAGTACTAAACAGGGAAGCTTTAATAAAGTTTTTTCATTTTTTCACGTCACAAGATTTTAAATGTTTCTTGCCCACCCCTCACCTAAATGAAAATATGTTGAGTGATTTGGATTAAAATGGCCTTAGATTAATGTCTGCAATTCTGCTAAATTGATTAAAATATCTTTATTTATGAAAAATAGTTGAAAATAAATTTTTTCAAGCCCTCTAAATTGTTTGGTCAAATTATTATTATTTTTTTTTTTTTTTGTTTAACAACTAGCTGAATCAAAATTTCTACAAAGCATTTTAAAACTTAATACGCTTGATCTACTTGTGCAAATTTGGGCATTGAAGTGATGTCACAAATAATTATTTCTGTATTTATTGATTTTACTAATTAGTATTCTTTGTGCAAGTTGTCGGAGTGAAATATCTAATATTTTTTTATTATAAAAGAAAAAAATCTCATTTGAATAAGTAGCTTTTTCAAATCGTGTAAATGTTTTGGTGCCCAAATTTGATTCTACTCCCCCTTCGAATTCATTTCAAAATAAAGCCATGCCGAAAAATTAAATAAGGTTTACATGTCTTGGTCTACGAGAGTCTGATCTTTCAGAAATCTGTGAAGAGATAAAAAGAATATAAAATAAAAAATTGGAAAAATATATTTAAAAAAAAAATTAAAAGGATAGTACTAAATAAAATAGAAAATTTTAAAAATATTAAAGTAAGCTAGTAATAAACCTATTTAATTTAATTAATTTAAAATTTGTATTTAGATATAATTTTAATAATTATTTTTAAAAAATCAGAGTAATGATATTTAAATACGAGAGGGTATCAAACTTAAACCGACATTAATTATTTTATTTCAACATTAATTAATAATTGTTTCAGCTTTTTTCTAAAGGGCTACGAGCAACAAAAAATGCACATTGCCGGGAATGTTTGGCAAAACATTGTCCGACAATATTCCTGGGCAATGTGTAGCCCAATATTTCTCGGCAATGTTTTGACAACTGTGTTGCCCGGCAATAGTGCCTTAATAAAGAAGGCGTCTGTAGCTATTTGTGAACGTGGAGTTTATTGTCGACACTTCTTTATGATCTTCCACGACTTTGTGATTTCCACTTAAATGTTCAATTAAAAATAGTCGAATAGGAGTAATAAAGAATGACCATGATAAAAATACTTTTGTTCTTCTGGTATCATTCAAGTATTATAAAATGGACTCTTTTAGACAACCTTCCCCCTTGCCAGCAACAAATCGTTAACTCCACCTTCTTACTTAGGTAAACAAATGAAGGGCTCGGCTGCATATAGTGCTAACCCACAATTATGACAAACCCGACTTTTCAAGACCAACAATTGAGCAAAAGTCTATACTAGTTGTTTGTTCCTCAGCCTGATATTGCCATTAGAGTGCTTTAACAGTAGCAGCATTGTCTTACTTCTAGCTGATAGTTTAGACTTTTAGATGCAAAACAGTACTATCCCCTGGTGGCAAGTTTCATAAACTTTGTAAAGATGACTTCTTTGTCGGAATATAGATGGTCAGGAGATGTGGACTATAACATTATTAAAAATTCTTATTATTCTTTGACAGATGATGTCCCTAAATGTGATGATCAGTGCAGAACACTTTCCCGCTAGGTTGCTTACGTAATTCTTAAAAGGCCTGTTTGCTATAACCTTCCTGTTCCAAAGACAAAGAATTTTCCAAAAAAAAATGATGTTGAAATAAAGAATTAAAATTTTAGGTCGGTTAAATTTGATCTAATTATCTTTCGTATTTTAAATAATTTAATAAAAATAAATAAACCAAATAAATTTGATGAAAAATAAATTTAATACTATTTAGTTTAATTATAACATAATTAAAAATAATAAATGAATGAAAGCTATTGGTTAAAAAGAATAGATTTCATTATTTTCATTTGACATGTAAAAAATAGTCATCTATTTTTTAAAAATAAGAAAAATATATGACTATAAATTTAAACAAAACTCAACCAAAAAATAATTTTAAAAAATTATTATTAAGTTCGGAGTTTATATAGATTTAATTATAAAATGATAAAATATTTTGTTTTTTAGTTCTCACCTTATCCATGTGCGCAAGGATGCCATCTTGAGAGCTTTGACGAGTTGTCTCTCGAACAAGTTCTTTTGCAGAGACGGCAAGTTGTTCTAGAAGAGAAGTTTGGCTGCCCTGACGTTGCACGCCTCCTCCAAAACTTCCGCTGCTCCCCCCACTTCCAACACTTCCAGCTCTTGCTAATACTTGGCCCATTGGAGGGGTTGATACTCGTTTTGGAACTTCAGAAAGAGATGGTGTCGCTGAAACTGTTGTCTTTGGGGTAGTTGACGCTGAATTAGATGATTCACCACCAGGTTCATCTTTATCCTAAAATTAATTAAATATTAGTGTTTTGATGGAGGGAATGTTTGGGGCTATTTCAATTGAGAAAAAGAAAGATCAGTCAAATTGCAATATATTTGGCTGGCAATCTAATTAAAATAAAAATTATAATTTTGGGGAGTAAAAAATGGAACGTAAGCAATGAATCAGTCTATTCTCTAAAAACAGACGTTAAAATATACGTAACATCATAAATTGTTAGAACGGATACAAGGGGTAATTGGAATCTCCTCCCCCCCCCCCCCCCGAGAAAAAATATTTTTTTGGGAATTAAATTTTATTTTTAATATATTTAAAATATGGTACCATTTAAAAATGGTAAACAAGTACCGAATGCATCTTTATATTACCAAAAGTAAGAAAAAATGTTGTGCGACTAGTCACAACAGATTACCTCCCCTCCCCCCTGAAAAACTCTGGATCCGTTCTTGTAAAAAGCAAAGTAATAAGATCAGCGTTAAAAAATGCTATTTTCTAAACCAAGTTTTGTTACTTTGGCGTTAAAATATTAAAGGTATCACCTAGACATGACATTAATTTTTAACACTATTGACTAAATGTTAACGCTTCGGCGTTAAAAATTTTGCTTACAGAATAGCAAGGTGTTAAAATGAATTAACGCAGATTACAGATGTTAAAAATTAACGTTTTTGCTTAGAGAATAGACCTGAATATAAGTTAATGATGGAAAAAAATTTGGATAAAATTTGATACAATATTAATTAATATCATCTGAAGATTCTTGCTGTGTAGACATATTATGAATTGATCGAAGGGGAGTATATATATATATCAACAAGAGTGGCTGTGCCATCCTGATTCCTTCGATCAATTAATAATTAATTAATATCAATATTTAAATAGCCTCAGGTAAGTGTATTATTTACCAATGCATCCGTCCTTATTGGTAATAGTTCTGATGGATCCCGGGCAAAACTCGGTGATGAAAGATCACTTCGACTAGATGATGTTGATTCCCCTCCAGCGGCGCCAGCCGTTTCATCTAAAGCTTCGTCATCTACAGGTGCAACAAGACCTCCAGGTAAATGAAGTCCTGTTGGCGGCTTATATACTGTCTTATGATCTAGTCCTGAGCTTAAACTGTGCTCACTTCCTCGGTCTTGATAAGGTGTCGCCGCCTACAAAAAATCATTAATACATATTAAATAAATATATTATACCAGTGGTTTCCAAACTTATGTTACCACCCCTCCCTTAAAAATATTGACTTTAACTCAGGATATCTGAAATTTGTTTATTTTTAAATTAGTTTCAATTAAAAAGATATCTAACTTACATGAAAACTTGGAGAGAGATCAGATGAAACCATCTCAGAAACAAAATCACTTAGAGATGAATAGGAAGAGGAGGTGCTATCAGCTGCTTCACTATCAGAGCCGCTCTCATCAGTGGGTTGTAATTCATGATGGGCGAGAGCTCGTAATGCACCACTTAATGATGATGATTCGTCCCAAACCGAAAAACGAATTGGTTCTAAAGTATGTGAATACCATCGGGGTTTATCACCCACCTGATAAGAGAAAAAGTTATTATTTATTTTTATAAAAAAAAATAAAGAAATAAAATGCATACGAAATATGAAAATTACCTGAGCCGGGTCAAAAACTCCAGTCTGTACACGTAAGAAGGCAACATTTGTTGGTGTTAATGACCATTCAGCTAAAAATTCAACGGCTTGAGTTCTTGCAAATCGATTTAAAAAATGGGAAGTTCGTGGTCGTGACCGTAGAAAACTATTGATTTGAAATGCCACAACTGGCCTTGGATATAATCGTAGTGTTCGTGTATGTTCACTAAAGTTGGCCAGAAGATTTTGAGAATTAAAAAACCTCACCTGAAATTACAAAAAGAGAAGATATAGGCCAGTGCTTTTTAAGGCCCTTCAGGAGGCAAGCTGTTCGCATGTTTTTGCCGATAAGATGGCGTTAGGGGTCTTAAAAATTTAGCTAAAAAGTCCAATTATTACGAAAATTTGCCAAGAGATGGCAGGCCTATATTTAATCTCATGTATATGTTTGATTTTCGTTGATCTTTTTTAATAATGAATAGTTTATAAATATTATTATATATTATATATCATTTATAACAGCATAAAAATATATAAATATATTATTATTATTAGTAATATATAAAATGTTAAAATTTCCCTTTCTCTATTGTAAGATGTTTAGTGAAGAGTTAAATTGGCTCTGGAGACGGCAGTTCATTGTGGCAGTTCAAGTGTAACTTGCGCAGACTCGTCAGCAAGATGTCCAAAAGAATGTTCTGATATATAAAACCATAATTTTTTTAGAAAATTTGTTTTATTTATTTTTCAATTATCATCTTGAAGTGGCCAAGAAACAAAACTACTGATTTAGTTATATACTGGTCTACACTAAAAACTTTTAAAAATAAATATAGGCTTATAAATGATCTGATAATGCCGGCTGGTAGACTAGCCTGACATCTTTTGCAAAAGTGCTTAACTATTTGGCCGTTAATTTTTAAATAAATACGAAATTTATTTTTGACTTGGTCACCACTTTGCCTCAGTAGTTTAGGACTAAAGATTCAATGTGTCCTTCTGAAGCCCCTTACACTGTGGGTTTCTCCCAAGAGGGCTGTAGAAAATTTTTAATTTGAATTGCCATAGATATGAAGTGAACCCTGGAGTGGGGTTTTTGACTTAATATTTATAAATTGTATTTTTTCTAACCATTGCAACTCGAGTTGCGACATCCACTGAGTCCACATCATTGCCATAAATAAAAGGATTAAATCCTGCAGCTGGAGGTGGTTGTGGATGAGGTTGAATGTGCATTCCATGACTTGCCATTCCACCACCACTTCCAACACTAGTGGCTGACATCATTGAATCTCGTCGCGATGGAAGTGGGGAAGAACGATGAGAAACACTATCTCGTCTTGGAGGAACTGGAGGAGGAGGAGCTGCCGCTGCAGCAGCAGCAGACATGCTGGCTAATGCCTAATTAATAAAGAAAAAAATACATACCAATTAATTAAATTTAAAAATATTTCATTTTGAAAATATGAAGCATTCATAAACAGGCCTAATCATGAAAAATGAAAATATGAAAACTAAAGTCAATTTTTTAACAAAGATTTTATTTAATATTTTCAAAATAAAATTATTTTTTATTTTTTTTTCTAAATACCGATAGTGAAACAAAATGTAAGGAGAAGAAAAATACCTACTTTTTGATACTTTAAAAAATAAACTGAAATATTCAATCAAAATAATTACTTAAACATAAAACCATGCATAAAGAGCGCATCGAAATTTGCCGAATGGTTTTGGCTTTAACAAATTCAATTAAAATTTTAATGAATATATAAAAATTCGTTTTAAATTAAAATATTATCTTTAATTGAATTTTGGTAATATAATTTTCCGAGTGCTATCATAATAAAATTGAAAATTGTTTTCATTTTTTTAAATTCTCTCCTTAACCATGTGAATAATTTATAAATTTTTGTAATTATTACATTTTTTGAGTAAATGAAATGAAGGCGGCCAAACTATACGGCATATTGTGCAAAAAAGAGAGTGAAAAGAAGATTATGTGAAGACAAGTTGTGATGTTGAAAATAACAGCGGCTTTAGTGGGGGTGAAGTGGAGGATGAGGTGTCAGACAAAGAAGAGCTGCCACATGAAAAATGCAACAAAATTATTGATTATTATATTACAACCAATACATACTATAAATATGCTAAAGAAATATGTGAATTGGCAACAAACAACATTTCTGACTGGAAATGAGTTATAAAACTTGGAAAAGTTTGTCACCTTACAAGTCTAAATAAATTCAATAAAAATATTCTTTTGTATATGGGGTTGCATATTACGTAACGCGTTAGGGGGTGGGGAGGGGTGGACAAAACCTACCTAATTGTGACATGGGGGGCCTGGGGGTTTCTCAAAGTGTGACAATTAGTTGAATTTATAAAATTTTTTGAATAAAAAAAAGGTCAAATGATAAAATGAAATGAATTTTGTATAAGAAATTTTATTCGGGGAGGGGGGGGGGGTAGTTCTATGTTGTGACATAATATTTGTAGGGGGGTTTGTTTGTTTGTGATTAACTGTGACATGGGGGAGGGGACTAGAAAAAATAAACGTTATGTAATATGTCAACGACCCCTATATGAGTATGTATTAGTTTTAAAAAAGAGGCTGTACATGAATCAGAATATTAGATTCCGTAAGGCCGGCCCTCGCTCAAAATGAAGCCAGAATTTCTATGATTATATTTTTTAATTATTCCTTTTTTTTCATTTAAGGTCTTTTTCGGCATCGAGGGCCATTTAGACCCTGTCCCAATTTATTTAATTATTCTTAATTCTCGTGGCTTTTATATTTTCGATTATAGGAACTTGATTTATTAATTTAGCATTAAAAGTCCCTGCCAAAAAAGCTCGAAAGATATTCATGAAATAAATGCGGCTTAGCATTTTGCTCATGTATTGACTCATGAGCCATATAGCTATATACTAAGATAAAGTTAAGAAAAAACTACAATAGGTTTCTATAATATTTGCATTCTATATTACACAAAACACACGGTTGCGGGGCGTTGTATGGGGTCCAAAAAATCGAAACCTCTGCAGGTCGGCCCTATAACTTATAGGAGATATTTAGAGGTTTAGTTACACATAGAATATAACCCAATAACAAAACACATTCTGATCACTCTCTCAAAAAAATTTCAGGGCGATATTCATAATATAATTTTTTTTTCTTATAATAGTAATTTGAGATCAAGTATATTAGGAAAATAATAAAAAATTTATTAGAAAATTTATAATTAATTTTTAATTATATATTTTCTATTTTTTTTTATTCTTTATTTGTAAGCTAAATATCGCCCCGAGGTGCATAAGCAATTCCATCAGAGAAAACGATGTCCAAAGAAAATATAGAAACAGCGTAAAAAGGAAATAGAAATAAAAGATAGTTACTGCCGGTCCGACTTGATCCATTAGATGCATGGCCTAAGTGAGGGAAAAAGGAGGTAAAGATAAGATGAGAAGTAAAGTTAAAATAAATGATGAATTCTAAATGAAAAATGATCAAAATTAGTCTTGAAAATTTCTAATCAATTTTAAAAATACTGTATATATTTAGAGAAAAATTTAAAGCGAATTATTCATGTCAAAAATAAAACAAGAATAAAATGGAAAGGTACAGTGAGGGGCAATATTAAGTCCCACCCATGCGTTTTCTACTTATGATTATTTGATTGTTTTTAAAAATATATTATATATTTTTTAATGGAAACTTTCATGGTTAAAACCTAGAAAATTTCCAATAAAGATTTTCATTTTCTTTTATAAAAACAATGAAATAATCACAAGTAGAAAACGCATGGGTGGGACTTAATATTGCCCCTCACTGTACATTATTTTTTTGTTTTTTAATATTATTATTTTTATTGTGATTTTTAATTATTATGTTATTAATAATTTCAAGAAATTGTCCAACCTCCTTCCTCAAAACGTCGTAGGAAAGTAATATTAATTAATTAGAAGACGTCGGACTGGTGAATATTAATTTTTTAAAAACCTATGTTTTTTTTACTCAGTCTGGTTGACTTGTTTTTAGGTCCAAAATAATAAATTTTTAAAAAATTCATTGTAAGAGTATTTATTTTGATTGATGGGAATGGCCAAATTTTTTATTTTTTTATTTATTTAAGGTCTTTTTTGGCAACGGAGGCTATTTAGTGTTCTATTTATTTAATTTATTGGTATTTAATGGAAGCCAATTAAATTGAAATAAATTAAAACGAGAACCCGCGACCCTTGGTACAGGAGGCCAGCCCGCTAACCCCTACACCAAGGCCCGTGGGCAAAATAAATACCTCTTTAAGGGGGAAATGTGTGGAGGAAAAGTATAATTAGTTTGTTCTGGTGTGAAGGGGAAAAATAGGTTGAAATATGAAATGGTGATCTATGTCAGAAAAAAGTTATATAGGAAAATATTATCATTTGAATTGTAAAATCATGAATAAATAGGAATTAAATAAAAAGATAAAATAAATATAAATAATAAAATAAATAAAATTATTATAAATAATAAAATTATAAAATATATTTGTTGGAAGGTTATATAATTAGATTAATTAATTAGAATGTTTCTATTATTAAATTTAATTTAAAATATAAGAATTTTTATTATTATAATAATTATTATTATTAATTATTTATAATAATTTTATCTGAATATGAAAACATACTAAAAAAAATTCTAAAATGATTAAAGAATGTCAAAAGAGAATAGTGTGTTGGTCTTGAGATAATCTCAAGTCTTCTCAGAAAATTGTATGTGAATTTGGGGAAATCTGAGTTGAGGAGACAATGAATTTTTTTATTATTTATTATTTTTGACCTAAAAACAAGTCAAAAATATAATAAACTGAGTAAGAAAACATGGTTTTTAAAAAATTAAAAAGTAATATTAATAATTATATTTGTGTTTAAGATGAATATCTTTAAAGCCTCGGGAAGGTTTTTGACAAATGTATTGATAATATGTGTTCAATCAAAATTCCTTACGTGGATCCAGTCTCGAGTATTACGGATACTGTATTTATTGCAATGATAAATTTAGTTCTGGATATTAAAAATAATTTTACATAAAAATCTTGTAATTATTTTAAGATTTCTAGTCCATATCAACCCAAAGTTAAAGTGAAGTAAAAAATAATCAACAAAATAAGAACCGGAACCTTTTTTAAAGACTAATTTTGTCAAAACTTGAAAGGAAAATGATTAGAGTTGTTTTTTAGCTACCTGTTTAAGATGATTTTTAAGTACAGTTCCTTCTGGTTCAGGTAATGGAGGCAATTCTTCTGCATTTCCCGAGGGCGGTGTAATTTTATTGGAGTCAAGATCAACAAGCCAAATATCATCTGGAAGTCTAAATCAATTTTGGTTAGATGTTGAATTTCAAATCTATATATAAAATAAAATTATTTATCAAATATAGTCAATTCTCAGTTATCAATTCTAAAATACAAACAAATTTATAAAATACCTGTGTCGTGAATAAATGTCTCTTCAAGGTGTTTTAATATCTGATGATATTGTTTTTAGTAAAAACCACATTTGTTAAATATTATAGATTTAATTTATGTATATAAGAGAAAAATAGTGTAATTAATACTTTTAAAATATCATAAATGATGAACAAACACCATATTTATAATAGAAATAATTGAAAAGAGAAATTAATGAATAAAATCAATCTTGTGATATTAATAAATAATAATGGCGTCGATTTAATGTCATTTAGCGCCAATTTTAATTTATAAGATGACTTTGACTCTGCCTCTGACAAATTTCAAGTCCGGTATTGAAGGCCATATAATCTTTTAAAGATATTTAAACCAAATGGAATAAATATGGCTGGAAAAAAATAATAATCATTTATGCAAAGTATATTTGCCTTCTGATTCCTACATGGAGGCCCGTAGATATGGGGTTTCAATCTACCCAAGACACATGGGCGTAACTAGGAGGGTGCCGGGGGGGCCTGGCCCCCCTCCAGAAGGCTCGTGCCCCCCCCCCCCACCCCAGAAAGCTCCTTGCCCCAAGAAAAATTGAGAAAATATGGGGCTTTCCAGGCCCACGGGAGGATAGCTGGTCCCATGGCCTCTCCCAGCGAGGATGGCTGGTCCCATGGCCCACCCCAGGAAAATTCTCTAGTTACGCCCATGCCAAGACATTTCAAAAAATAAATAAAAATATATAGATGAGGGAAATCTAAGTTACAATTTTAAAAGTCATTAAGAACTTAAAAAAAAGTTATATTATTTAAAATTTATACTTTTAGGGAGAGAGGAGACAATTCCCCGGATTTTCCAACCCTCACCCTCAAAAAAATTCTGGCTACGATAGATACAACTTATATATTCATTAAGTTAATTAATACATTTTCGAGATAAGCTGGAATACTAAAAATTCATCGATTCATCACATTGACCTTATATGTTTCAATAATCATGTAGCCTTTTTAATTTTATTTAGGGTTTTTTTCGGCATCGGAGGCCATTAGACCCCGTCCTATTTATTTCAATTGATGAAATAAATTTTGTCGCCTGGGACGGGATGCGAACCCTTGACCTTTGGTACCAAAAACCAATGTTCTACCTCTGAGCCATAGGTCAAGTCCTCAAGATGCCTTATCTAAATGACAAAAAGTAATAATGAAATATCAATGCCACTGGCTAAAGAGGCAGTATAAACCCTTTCCCCCTACTACCGTGACTGGGAGGTTATAGATATGTATATAAATGTCAATAGTGACAACCCCAAAAGACAAGGGATTTGGACTCCAGCCAGTCCGATGAAAATTTATTTAAAACATTTGGATACCAAATGGTGTAAATAAATGTCCCTTAATATATACAGTGTATATGGGGTATCGATTAAAGTCTATATGGTCCAAGATGCAGAAAAGACTAAATAAAAAAGTACCTCCCCTCTCCTGTAGCCGAGTTGAAAATAGTGACAAATGTCAATATTTATAACTTTATAAGCCAAGGGATGTGAGTCCGACATCCCACAACATCGATTACATTTGGATGGTATGAATAAATGTGCCTATAGGTGCTGCCAACAAAGATTTCTAAAAAAAGTCGGAGATTTCAATAAAATTCATATATATTATGAGGATGTGGCATAAGGGCAGCCAAGGCAAAAAATAAAATAAAAATCTATTTTTTGTCCATATTTTATATATATATTATTTTACATTTTTTTTTTTAGTATTCGAATCTCGTTTCTGGCTTTTTATCGTAATTTTTCTTCGGATTTGTGATATGAAATGAATTTATTATGAAATTTCTAAAAAAAAGCCGGAGATTTTGGAGGATTTAGGAGAGCCGGAATAAAGCCGGAGGGCTGGCAGCATTGGTGTCTACCATGTTATAAGGCCTAAGACTATTTAAAAAAAACAACTGAAATAGAAACTTTTCTAAGTTGATGAAAGAAGGGTGGAGGCAGGAATTGAGCCTCTAGTAAAAAAATTATTTTTCGGGACCGTTCGACATGCTTTAGTAACGTCCCGATTATTAGAGGCTCAGTTCCTGACTACATTCTCCTTTTATCAATAACTCTCAGAAGCAGAGTGTTATTGGTATAAAAAATAATTTCAGCACATATTTTAAACAGTTGGAATTTGGTTTTAAAACAAGAAAAAAAATACTCAAATTAGAAAATAAGTTGATAAAGGAATTGACTATATTTTTCCTCATTATTATAAAATAAATACCTGAAATTCTTCTTATAGAGTAAGAAGCTTGCAGGGCAACCAATAACAAATGGCGTTGGCGCAAGAAGTAATTGTTCAGCACACGCCATACAAGTAGGCAACAATGGTATCACCGGAAACATATATTCAAGTGGGTAAATGAGTGTTACTAACGCCATTACACTCATACTGAGTGCATTATAGTCTCTAGATTGAAGAACCAACTTATTCTCCAATAAAATTAAAGTTAAAACACGAATACAACTTTCCACTCCAAGGAGTTCCAATGGTAAATGAAGTGGAAAATCTACAAGGGAAAATCGTGTGTGGTCTGGTAAGGCAAAAACCATTGGTGGATGAGTTGCACTTGAAAGTAATTCCACCTGGAAAGAAAAATAGACTTTGTAAACAAATTATATTTTGAAAACATAGTAAAAAATTCAGCTTTTGAATTTCTCGAAACAAATTAAGTCTCGAAGGGAGTGCAATTCGGTTAGTTAAGGCGCTTCAGGAGGCAAGATGTTCCCATGTTTTTGCCGATAAGATGGCGTTAGGGGTCTTAAAAATTTAGCCAAAAAGTCCAACTATTACGAAAATTTGCCAACAGATGGCAGGATGGTAGGACTATATTTTATCTCATGTATTTGCTTGATTTTTGTTCATCTTTTAATAATAAGTAGTTTATAAATATTAGTATATATCATAGCATTTATAACAGTATCAAAATATATAAATATAGGCTTAAAAGTGATCTGATAATGCCGGCTGTTATAAGAGTACTGAACTGTTTGGCCGTTAATTTTTAAATAAATACAAAATTTATTTATGACTTGGTCACCACTTTTTTAATTATTATAGGTTGATTGTTAATGATTTTTACATTTTAGATTTAAAAAAAATTATAATTTTCATAAAAGAGTTTTTTTGCATTTTCTATAAATATAAAAAAAAATATTTTTGAATTAATCGTAATTAAAAAAAAGCAAAATGCTCACGAATTCAAATCATTTAAAAATAAACCACATAAAAAAATATTTTAAAATGCCTCAGTAGTTTCGGACTAATGATTCAATGTGCCCTCCTGAAGCCAGTGGCGTCATTTGGAGGTGGGGAGGGGGGCAGATGCCCTGAATTTAAAAAAATCTTTTATTATTCTAAATAAAATACTTCAAAATACATTTACGAGTATATAAACTGTACAAAATTAAACAATTAATTAATTTAAATATCTTTTGGCCAAATTTGTGTAACTATTTGTAAGTAAATAAAAAAAAAGTTTGCCCCCCCCCCCCCCCCCCAAGAAAAAGATGAAATCACGCCTCTGCCTGAAGTCCCTTAAGTCAATTAATTTTTTATTATCCAAACCCTCTATTATTTATGTTAATTAAAAATACTCACTTCCACTCGCGTTTGACCAGGGACAGGAACCGGGGCACTGAGAAGACGTAATATCCAAGTTTCAATTTCTCGGACATCATGAAGAACAATTGAAGGAGTCGCATCGTGTGCTTTTCCTGTTAAAACTGACCACACAGTATCCCTGAAAATAATTTTAAATAATGTTAAGATGTCTTAGAGATTATTTAAATAAAATTGAACTTTTAAAAAATTTAATTATTCCATACCTTACTAATTGTCGGGAAGCTCCTACTCGTTTAGGGGAAGTAGTTTCGTTGCAGGCATCGATGAGTTTTTTTAATACAAAAAGGCTTTCACGAAAAAGGGAAAAAAACGGATGATGAGAAAGAAGACATAGAGATGTCAATGAATGGCTTCGAACTCTCTAAAAATGATCAGAAAAAATATTAAATTTTAAATTATTTAAATAAATAAATTTATATATATCCTACTTGTCTTCTACGAGTAGCTCTTGGCGAAGGGCTATGAGAGCCTCCAGATTCACTATCGCCACCAGCACAACCAACCATTAGACGTGGTCCAACAAGAGCATCCGAATCTCGTCTAGGACCACTTTCGCGTTCAGAATCGGAAGGTGCCACATTGCTGCTCCTGTAGTCGCTAACAGACATTGAGAAACATTAAATATTTAAGTAGAAATAATTATAAAACGATTGAATTCAGCCACTACCTGCTGAAGGCGCTATCACTTGATTTTTCCATTGACTTTCGCCAAGATTCACGACGAAATGTAGATGATCGTCGATCATTTCGTCTGTTTCCTGTAGGGCCAGTGCCGGATATCCCTGGCCCTCGTTCAACTGGCCGATAAAAATTAACACAAATTCCATAACGCGTTTTGCCTAAAACAAAAAAAATTCCTTAGATTAAAAAACCATAGTATGACTATTTTTCAGATTTTGATTATTATTAATATTAATTAATAATAAAATACAAATAAAAAAATTGAGCTATACAATATATCGCACTTTAAAACACTTAAGACTAAAATTTGTTTCCAGAATAGCGTCTCAAACTGAGGTCGCTTCCTAGTTTCTGAGAGGGTAAGGTTATCGCACATGATTCTTTCTATACCTTCCTAGAATTCCAAAAAGGGTCACAATATATTGATATAATAATTAACATCTCTCATTATACAACAAAATTTTTATAGTTGGATGGTGTGGTCTGGTACTACTATATATATATAAAATTCAACAGGTTTTACTCACTTGTCAGATTAAAAAATTCAAATCTCTTGAATTATATATATGTAACAAAATTATTCATTGAGATGAAGTTGAATTAAAAAGGTTATTGAGAAAATACACCAGTGGTTGCTTTCCACATTAAAATAATTTATTTGGCAAATATTTCGCAATCAAATTATCATCAAATTATATATATGTGGAGCGTGTTACAAATGATTAAGATTTTTTGCTTTGAGAAGCCATTCTATAAATTAGAGAGTCGTTTTTATTGTGCAAGCCTCTGGGGGAAAAATTATATCTGTAAGTATCTGATATATTTGGTTACAATGCCTTTCATAAAAAATAATTTTTCACAGTGACCCGCTTGAGGAGCGCAAGTTCTATTACTCTTGGTAATTAAGTGAAAAATTATTTTTTGTGAAAGGCATTTTAACCAAATATATCAGATACTTACAGATGTAATTTTTTCCCCAGTGGCTTGCACAATAAAAACGTCCTCTCTAATTTATAGAATGGGTTCTCAAAGCAAAAAGGTGTGACTGGCGCACAGCACACAACTTTCTCTTCCCTTCGGTAAGAGAAAGTTGTGCACCGTGCTGGTCACACCAGATTTTTTGTGTCGAGATATATTTAGTTTCCGATAGCACCTTAGTTTCAAACTTGCATTTTAAATGTTGACTGCTTGAAATAAACTATGGTTATTTTTCAAAATTTTAATCTCATATTTGGACATTTTATACACAATATAGAATCGTAAATAAATACAAAATTTCATAAGAATTGGAAAAAAAAATTTTAAATGCGTAAAAAGTTCCAAAGGGGACCCCTTTTGAATCGAAATTAACATACAAATCCCCATAGGAAATTAACATTAGGCCTATGAGAGAAGGCGGAGAGACAGGCGATAATGTTTGCAAGTGAGAGAGAGAGAGATATATATGTTTTCTCCTAAGCAATTAAAGACACAAATAAAATAAAATAAATGGGAATTTAAATAATAATTGATTTTTAATCTAATAAAAAGAAAAAGATTTAAATTCCGTTACCATGGCAACCAGTTCTATCTTTCCTATGAAGAACAAGAGTAAAGTGGTCTTCAGAAGATTTCAACGGCAAAATGAGAATATACATTTTAAAGAGCATCTAAAAAATATTTGATTTATGAATTTAAAAAAAAATCCTTGGAGGGAATTTTGAGAAAATCGAAAAAAACTAAAAAAGTACATCAGTAAAGTACTAGTACTTGTTGGCCGATTTTGTTCAAAAGCTTATTTTGAGATTCTTCAAAGGTACCTAAGTTAAATATAAAATTTCAATCCGGTAGCTCAATTCCTTCATGCTAAAAATCTGTCCACACATACAGACGCACGCACACACACACACACACACACACACACACACACACAGACCAATTTGCGGGACCCACTTTTTTGGACTCAGGGGACCTCAAAACATGTATATCCATCAAAATCTCGACATCGAATTTTTGACATGATCGCAATACTTTCTCTCTCTATATATTTCATATATAGGGTACGAGAAAGTAAAAATTTTTATCATTTCTAACACGCTCCACATATGTATAATTTGATGATTTGATGATAATTTGATTGGGTAGGCAATCCGAAATATTTGCCAAATAAATTATTTTAATGTGGAAAGCAACCCCTGGTGTATTTTCTCCGTAACCTTTACGATTTGTCCCAGGATACTTGACTTCTACTAGAAGTTAAATTAAATTCCATATCAAGGAAGGGTTGCAAAAGCAGAGACAGGTAGCCAAAATTTTTTCTTTAAATATTTTATTGGGCCGATGTTTATACAAAGTAAAATAGAGGCCCTCTTCAAGGCACAATAAGTGTCAAGATACTATTTTACTCTAGAAATTCTTATAAAAACAAAATTTTTAATTAAAATCCAACAAAACATATCTATATATCTATTCCCCTTTATGCTTCTCCTTTTGTTTTTATTTTCTTCCTGGCTGCATGTGACTATTGATCATTATAGGTCTTCGGACCTTATGCACCCATTCCAAAAAAAAAAAAAAAAATATTATGTTGATTTGTCCCTCAAAATGAAAATCGACATATTTTTTTTTTTTTTAATTTTATTTAAATTGTATTAAAAGGATTTGTATTTGTGTTAAATTTACTTTGAAATGTTGAAACAAAATGTTACGTTTTTTTGACGCACAGAGTATATTTTGCATTAGACAACTATGTATAAAGATGCTCATCAGGTGATCTTGCAATGTTAAAGGGCCCTGAAGATTGCCTCTATCGAGACCGAAACGTTGGCCCATTAAAATAATTAAAGAAAAAAATGTTGGCTGATAGTCTCTGCTTTTCAACCCTTTCTTGATACAACTCAACAGCCACAACTAGAATATTAAATTAAATTCCATTGTTTCATGCGATTTTACATAATCAAGATTATGAAATGAATTAATTGTATTATGTGAATTAAATATAGAAACCGGTAAAATATCTTAATTCTTCAAAAAATTTTAAAATCTAGACTTGTTTTGTTTTTCATTTTTATCCTCTCTATTTAAAAAACATAGGGATATATTTTTAAGGCCTTTCATAAGTAGCATTAATAATAATGACTTATTTTTTATGAACTATAAAACCAATTATTAATAATTCATTTACCCGAATCCTTTTCAGTTAATGTAAAGACGAAAGATGCAGCTTCTCGTAAAGCTGTTCTTTTAGGACCCACGCTTACACAGCCTTCAGGTTGACAAAAATAAACCATATCAAGTGGTAGAGGAAAGTCTTTATGATCATCAGGTGGATAGCGACAGAGTAATTCAGGATTTTGGACGCCACCTCCACCACTCGATTGGCGCACTCCGACAATGGCTAGATAGTCGACTAGCCGTGGACATAATGATTTCTTCTGTATATCACACATTATGATTTTAGAGTTGTCACCGGAGGTGGTGTCCACATGAATGTGACGACATCCTCTTGGCTAACTAAAAAAATAAATAAATTACATATTAGATATTTATTTTGGTAAAATTTATTACATAATAGAAATTGCCAGGGGCGTATTTTTGAAGAGGTGGACTAGGCGCCGGCCTGGGAAGGATATTTGTAATTTATATACTAATTAATTTAGTACAAACCCTCTAACTGAAAAGTATTTGATGTTGAAAGGATATAGGTAATGAGACGTCTACCGGCGTGTTAGGGTGTTTCTCAGTGTTGGGGCGTTTGAAGGGGAGGAGGGGGGCGGCAAGAGCCCACTGCCTAGGGACTGAAAATGCCTAAATCCGCCCCTGAAAATTTCATTTGATTTTTGCTGATGACTCACAAATGTTTTTTTTTTTGTTGGATTAGCGCAATTATAATTACTATTTGAAGCGTAGGAAGATTTATTGCGGTTTTTTAACCAAGGTGTTATGGTTCAAGAAAAACAATAAAAAAATAATGGTTTATTGTTGTCTGCTTTAGTTCAGGTCTGGCACAAATGTTTGTTTTTTTTTATTTTTCCAAAAAATATAGCTATATAACTACATAATAATTAAATAATAGATAGGTATATCGGAGGTCAATGTCAGTGTAGTAAGTAAAAAGAAGTAGATAAGAAAAAATATCGGCTAGAAAAATGTTGTTTAGATTAACTATATTTTTTGAAAGATGTACAAGATAGTTTAGTTTAGGGCGTTGTGTAAAACAAAAGCGGTTGCAGAAGAATGTCGAGGTAATGTGGTTGGAGGAAGGTAGATAAATACAGTGGCGTCATTTAGGGGGGGGGGGGGGCAGGGGGAGCACTTGTCCCTCCCCCCAAGAGCTCCGATTTTTATAAAATTTTATATTATTCTAAATAAAATACTCCAAAATACATCTACGAGTATAAAAACTGTACAAAATTAAATAAATAAATTAAATATGTTTTGGCCAAATTTGAGTACCTATACCCCCACCACGAAAAAGATTTGCTCCCCTCCCTAAAGAAAAAGTTGAAATGACGCCACTGGATAAATATATAGTAGAGTCTTGGTCGGGACTAAATGGGGCCGGCCCTACGCCGGATTCTGAAAATGCCGGATTACTCGAAAAATTTGAGATAAAAAAATCTGTAATCACACTTTGTTTGCTATTTTGCTGCAATGTCAAGAAGAAGTGGCATTTAAAAAAATTTTAAAAAATTATTTATTAAAGTGAAATTTTAGTTTTTTTTTTTTCTAATAATAACATGAATGCATTAAATACAGTAGTATCGTCAGTTGTCAAAGCCACTATTATTCAATAATAGTGAAAAACTTCGCTAAAATCACAATAAAATTAAAGTCAAATATCTAAAAAAAAAAAAAATGGATGACGAAATAGTTAGAGTAGGGGGCGGTCAAATTTTTCAGTAAGCAGGCCAAATTTCAGAAATAAGTATCTAATTTTTGTCCAATGATGTAACTTTTTTTTTTTGAGAAATATAAAAGTTAACATTTTTGTCCATTTGACCTAGCTCCGCGAGTCGCAACATGACTCCCGGCGAGCTGCATGCGGCCCGTATCCTGTCCACCCTTGATTTAGAGGATTAAAATATTTGTTTTATTTATTTAAATTTGAATTTAATAATTCTAATCTCGGAAAGGTGGTTCGGAGGAACAAACCTAATACCTGGTCGTCGAATAATGAATTGGGTTCATTTTATTATCTGACTCAAATTGAAAAGATAAAGGTATTCTTATTTTTTTTAATTTAAATTTTTAAATAAATTCCAAATATTTTTTCTTATATATAACCCTTCCAAGGTTAAATACATTTTCTTCCGATTACACAATAGTATATTTGAGAATGTAATTTGTAAAAAAAAAAAAGTGGAAACTAATCCTACCTTCAGGAAATATCCGGATCACAAATAGAAATAAACTTGATTCAATTTTTTAATGGAATATTTCTTTAGTGTGTGAACTCTTAATGATTCTGACCGACTCCACGAAATGGATGAAATGGATCGACCTAGGAGGAGTCCACTGCGCACTCGCAGTAACCGGAAATCCTCCTCATCAGTCATTAGAATCAAATATCGATGAATATCGGAGAAAAGGGCTCCTCTTAAAGAACACTCCATTTAAAGTCATCAAGATTTATTAGATTTTTTTAATGTAATAATCAATAGAGAACATTCTTTTTAAATATTTGAGTTGCTGCTCTTAATACAAACAAGGTCAAAATTAGAGACAAATCCATAAAACAATTTAATTCGTCCTTTTTTTAGGGGCGTCTGTGTTTAAAGGGCGATTGCCTTTTTCACCTCCCCCCCCATCACTGCTGGCTCAATGTCTCTGTTTCGTCACCTTAAGAAATCCGAAAAAAGGCGAGACAAAATTTTGATATGATTACACAGTTAAATCATATCTATGAAAATAATAATAATAAACTTAATACAATAACAATTATCGAGTTTTTGCACTTTGTAATAGTACAGTGAGGGACAATATTAAATTTCTACTTGTGATTATTTCATTGTTTTTATAAAAGAAAATGAAAATCTTTATTGGAAATTTTCTAGGTTTGAACCATGAAAGTTTAAATTAAAAAATATATATATTTTTTAAAAACAATGAAATAATCACAAGTAGAAAACTCAAGGGTGGGGTTGTCCCTCACTGTACATTATTGGGAAACTTTTACCTATCTCTGACGATTAGGGCCAGACGATAACTAATATAATATTATATATAAAAAGTTGAAATGACACCACTGGTATAGAGAATCTTTCATGGTGCAGAAGAGTTTAAATTTAGTGTAGGGCCTAGCCAACTAATATTTTAGAGGTCCTTCAAAATTAAAAAAAAAAATCAATGGTATTTTATATTTTTTTAATTATTTCATATATTTATTAATGAAATTTACGAAATAAGTCGGAATCAATATAAATCTTGGAAGGATTATATAAATTTTATTTATGCAGGTTGTTCGTTGCAGGACGATTGCATTGGAAATACGATTCTCGTAATTCGAATTTTTCGATGACTGGAAATCTTTTTCGTAACAGGAGGGAGAGAGAACGTTTTATAATTCGAACTAGGCCACTTACCCGAAAAAAATATTTTACAAACTCATTTGCACAGAAATCCCAAGGGGGCAGTTTTGATGATAGATGGGCCTATACACGTTTTGAGTTCCCCTGAGTCCAAAAAAGTGGTTTTCGCATCATGACCTGTCTGTGTATGTCTGTCTGTTTGTGAACAAAATATCTCAAGAACGAAAAGAGCTAGGATGTTGAAATTTTATATTTAAGTTTGGTACCTCCCTGGCTCGTGACAACAAAGCTTTTGATCAAAATCGACCAAAAAGTACTAGTTACTGATGTACTTTTGAGTTTTTTTTTTTTTTTTCGATTTTCTCAAAATTCGCTCTAACGATTTTGTATAAAATTCAAAAATCAATTATTTTTTAGATGCTCTTTAAAATGTATATTCTCAATTTGCTCTCAATTTAATTGACCGAAACTATTTCCAGTGAAGTGATCTACTGAATAAATCCTGTTCTTGCGACAAACAACCTGCAAAATCAAGTAATTCTTCCAAGATATGTATTTATAGAAGCTTTGAGCATTAGAAAATTCACTTATTATTTCAGAATAAAATACGCGCTATCTAGTAATTAAAGCTAGTCATCCACTATATGTTTTCCAACTTATTGAGTTGACAAATTGCGGCCCCAAATATTTCGAGCTCGGGCTTCCCTCCTCCCCCTCCACTGATGGACTCCGTTGCTTGGTTATATCCAAAATATCGGCTTACAATTTTTTAGTTTAAGTTGGGCTGAATAGATTGAATTTAAAATGAGCTTTAAAGGCTCAAGGAAGAGAGGGAATGTGGATGACAATTAAGAGGTGACCGGACTAAGACTGATATTCTAAAAAAATTGAAAAAAAAAAATCTCAAAACTAGGTTTTTAATAATCAAAATTTTAAAAATGCATATCTTCCAAACAAAAAATGATAAAAAAAATACTGGCTTGCTCAACAGGATGTGTTCTGTACAAAACACATAAAAACTCAATTTTGACTCCGGTGAAGATTTGGTATCTTTTCATGTAGACAGATGAATGAGAAATAAAAATGCTGGAGGTACTTTCAGGCCAAATTTTAATACCACTATACAGCCGACGTTTCGGGGGACTCAACGCCTCCCTTCATCAGGACTAATGTGGTCTTAAACAATGAACCCTCAACGGTTTAGTCATAAGAAAATGAGTCAATAGTCCTGAAGGGAGGCGTTGAGTCCCCCGAAACGTCGGCTGTATAGTGGTATTAAAATTTGGCCTGAAAGTACCTCCAGCATTTTTATTTCTCATTCATCTGTCTGCGCCAGGCTTTCCCAATCCCAATCATCAATTTTCATCTAGACGGTCACAATTAGATATGATCTACCTATTTTGACTTTAATTAAAATGGGGTATGTTTAAAAAATTTTGTTTAATAAAGATATTTCAATTATTTTGAAGTAATAATCATTTTGAGAATATTAAAATTTAATAAATTTTTATTACAGGCCTTAATTTTATTCAATTAATGGTTTGACCTAAATTTGTTATAATTTTTATTTTATTTCTCTTTTGATAGAGTTTTTATTTATATGTAGTCTTACATATAAGTCAAATAATTTCAATTGTTTTCTAAGACTAATTTTGTAATAATGATATTTCTAAATTCATAAGAATGGGAAATATTTATTTAAATTTATAAATTACTAGTTTGGGTAAAATTCTTGAGTTGTTTTCTTTAGTGATATTAAAAGAAATTAATCTATCATATAGAAATTTCCTTGTCCTTGTCAGCAGTGATAATAATACAATTCATACACACGCGCACACACACTTCTCTCTAATTATCTACATAGATTTTACGTGTGTTTGCATTAGAAAATAGGTATTGTGAATTTTAAATTAAATTTAAAAAAATATTCATGATTATTCTATTCTAAATAATTTTTTTTTTTAACACTTGAGGAAAATTATAATTGTGTAATAATTATTACAATAGTGTAATATAAAATTTAATTTTCTACAAAGTTTTTAAAATAATCAAGTGTCGAATGGAGTGAGGTATTTGGACCATAAGCGGGCATCGATCGTGGACCCCACCCACAAGAGGGCTTCTGACGTCAGCAAAGGGAGCTATCGATTGCCCTGGTTGGACCTTTTCGGCCCTTTGTCCACCCTAATGCATAACAATTTCATTCAGATTATCTTCATTTACTTGTCATAAGAATGAAGCTGATAGAATAATAATGTAATATTTGGTTTTAAAAAA
Organism: Euborellia annulipes; assembly: GCA_023213315.1. Lineage (NCBI taxonomy): Eukaryota > Metazoa > Arthropoda > Insecta > Dermaptera > Anisolabididae > Euborellia > Euborellia annulipes. Next base: position 116,350 of record JAKCPI010010880.1, read on the forward strand.
AAAAATATATATATATATATATAAGAAAAAAAAGTTATAAATTTAAAAATTAAATTAAAAAATAAATTAAAATAAATTTAGAAAAATAATAATATATAATATTTGTCAATTAAAAATAAAGTAATAAAAGCAATACTATTGTTATAGAATGTGAAATAGTTAAACTTACGAGTTAACGAGGAGGTCTCGTCGTCGTGTTGGCTCGGGAGTTCAACTTGCACTAACTCGCACTTGCTCAAAAAAGCGAATCCGCGAATGAACAGACCGAACGACCGGAGCGCTTATCAGTCTGCGTGGAAAACAGGAGTAAGAGAGAGGAAGAGGTAAAAAAAGGCAACTCAAATATCAATACAATACGAATGAATAGATTTAAATAGGAAAAAAATTTTTACGAGCTATTTAAATTAAAATGTTTAATAATTAGTAGTAACAATACATGGCCAGTGGAGTAGTTAGAGTTTAAACCCACCCTAATACTGTACATTAAGTTTGTTACCCTTCCCAAAAAAAATCATCAAATTAATGTTATTTTTCTTAATTAAAAAATTTGGATAAATATGAAAACAGTTATCGTATATAAACAGAGTTGGGTAGTATCCAGTTACAAGTATCTAGATACCCAAAATCAGTGTATCAGTATCTTGTATTTAGATACTAGGTTTTAAAAAAAGTATCTAGTATTTTGTCTTTGGATACTTAAAAATTGAGTATCTTCGACTTCAAAAAAGTACTTTCATAATTGATTTTGGAGTCCCTGCCCCCAACCCTTCCGACTTTGGCCTATAAAATTGTTTTTTATTATAAACTTTGGAATATGATTTATTTAATGTAGAAAGTGGCTGTGTAGAATTGAAGAAAGGTTGAAGAGGAAAGCAGCCAGGCAGGAGCCTCTAATAAATTAAACTCCTTTTATGCAAAATGTTTCGGCCGATTTAATTATGCCATCTTCAGCTGCAACGGAGTTTTTTAGTAATTAGAGTTGTCAACAATCTGATCATAAGCTTGTTGATTTTATAATAGCCTATAAGATGGCATGATTAAATCGGCCGAAACATTTTGCATAAAAGGAGTTTAATTTATTAGAGGCTCCTGCCTGGCTGCTTTCCTCTTCAAACTTTCTTCTTTGGAATATGAGTTTAATTTCAATGCTGAAGAAATATTTTTGAAGATTTTGACGTTTTCTATGTCAAAACGAAAAACAAATATTTTCCGAAAAATATCTAAAAAAAAAAAGTATATTTTGTGAGTCGAGATACCCAAAAATTCATTGTATCTTGTATTTAGATACATAAAATCAAAGTATCTTGTATATATATATATACTTTTTTTTAGTATCTTGCCCAACTCTGTATATAAATATATAGTCAAACAAAAAACAATTTTACTAACTCCCATTTTTTAAAATAATTAATCTTTAGGATATTAATTGGGTTTTAGGGTAAATTTTAAAATAAAATGCAAAAAAAACAAAAAGGAAAAAAAAACATCAAAACCAATTATTATTATGTTATCAAAAAATATGTTTATTATCAAATAATTATAAAGAGAAAAATAAAATTATTAGTGGAAATAAAAATTTAAAAAACCCTTAAGATCAATTATTTTATTCCTGCAGGTTTCCGCAATAATTCGGTTGTATTCTCTAGTACCTTTCGTGGAGAATCTGAAAATAAATAATAATTTTCTTTTCACAAAAGTATAAAAAAAAAAGTTTTTCAACTCGAATGAATTATTACAGAAGATTAAAGAAAATGAAAATATTTTAAGGAATTGTTTTAAGACAGCGGTTCCCAACCTTTTTTTAATGTGCGGCCCACTTTTTCCGTAAAAAAAATGCTGAGGCCCACAGAATACAGGGTTTCAAAAAGGACTTTACTACTTTTAAAATTCATATAAATTTATACAGAGAACCTAGAGTGGTGATTGTAGTGTCAATTGTAGAGAAACGCATCAAGTTTTGACTCACCTAGAACTAGCGGCAGTTGTGCTGTCTTCACTGTACGCGAGAGTACTAGCTCTATGTTTTGGTTTGAAATGTCAGTCATATAAATGTATTCAAAGAAGCTACAGAGCTGGTTTTAGTGTTGTTTAAAGAGAAACACATCAAGTTTTTTTTTTACCTCAAACTAAAGATGTTTTTCCTTTGATTATCCTGCACATCCCATCGGTAGTCAATTTCTTCCCATACTCTAGTTTGAGGTAAAAAAAAAACTTGATGTATTTCTCTTTAAACAACACTAAAACCGGCTGTGAGGCTTCTTTAGATAAATTAATATCACTGATATTTCAAACCAAAACTCATAGCTCGGGTGTGAAGACAGCCATCTGCCGCTAGTGCTCGTGATAGTGCGATTCGGCACTAGCGAACTAGGTGAGTCAAAACTTGAGGTGTTTCTCTACAATTGACACTACAATCACCTCTCTAGGTTCTCTGTATAAATTTATATGAATTTTCAAATTTGGAAAGTCCTTTTTGAAACACCCTTTATATGTATATATATAATTTTAATCTTTCCTTAAACGTCCGCGGCCCACAGGTTGGGAACCGCTGGTTTAAGATATTAGTAAGAAAGAAAGAATACTATTAGAGCTAGCTATACAAGTTAAATTACCTTAAAGAAGTTAAAAAATTTTATTATTTTCAGATTTCTGAACTTTTTTTTTTATAGAAATTTAAAAAAAAATTCATCTATCAAGAGTTTATACCGGAATTAGGATATATAAATACATAGAAAAGTAATTAAATATATTTTATTTAAGTCATCAAAGTACTAGGTAGTCCCTTAGGTTAATACTAGTTTTAGTAAATAAAAGAATAATAAGAAAAATGCTGCAAAAAAATTAAAAAAATATATCTACAAAAAAAATTTTATTAGAAAAAAAACTAATCCTACATTTCTAATAATAAATAAAATAAAAATAAATAATAATAATATTAATAAATGGGTGTGTTGTGTGCTATAATATATCAGAAAACCAACAAAAATCTTCAAAAAATAATACATAAAGTTTGGAGGGAAAGTGGTGTAGGTTTTAAGTGAAACATATTTATAAATGAAATTATTTAATATGGGAGGTTTCACTGGGTTGTAAAGAAATATTTGGTTAATAACCAGAAATATATCTTGTTAGAAATTCAAATATTTCTTTCCACCGAGTGAAACCTCACATATATTAAATAATTTTATTTAGTATAAATTTAAAAATAATTTAACTACTGTAAAAAGAGTTTCACTTTAATATCATATTCGTTGCATTTGACTTTTTGGAAAGGGTATTGCTTAAATGAGTTTTTTTAATGAAGTCATTGTTTTAATACGATAACCGTTATCCAATCATATTCATTCAAATTAATTAGTATTATGTTCAATTAAAAATTTGATATAATAAATTATAAATTGACTAGTATTGTAGTTGTGGCTGTTGAGTTTTATCAAGGAGGGGTTGAAAAAAGAGAGGGGGGGCTTTTTTTTAATATTTTTTTTTTTTTTATATTTTTAAAAATAATTAGGTTTTTTTTTTTTAAAAAGAGAAATTTAAATTTCATAATAATATTTTTGTTTTAAAAGTAAAAAAAAAAAACCCAAATTAAAAAATTTTTTTTCAAAAAAAAAATTTTAAAAAAGAAATTAAAAATATTTTTTTTTTATCAAATAAAAAAAATTTAATTTTTTATGTTGATGCATAAAATACTTTAAAATATTAAAGGCATCCACTAGACATGACATTAATCAACACTATTGACTAAATGTTGACGCTTTGGCGTTAAAGTTTTTGCTTACAGAATAGCAATTTGAGACAAGGAGGTGTTAAATGAATTAACGATGATTTCAGTTGTTAAAAGTTAACGTTTTTGCTTAGAGAATATATCCGATTGTGTGCTTTTGCAAATCTTGATTTATTTAATCAAATAACCTTATAGATTCTCAAGAATTTTATATATAAATATGCTTTATGGCTAACCAAAAAAATACTTTCAATATTACAAAGTCCATTATGGCCAGTTAGGATTGTGAGTTGCAATAAAACATTCAAATATATTTATATTATATAGATACCTTGATATCCATTTGGATTGTTGTAAAACGAAGGAAAATCATGGGGCCAGGTGAGTGATGAAGGTATTTAAATTAATCGCGTACCCATGAAATAAAGACAAAAAATAAAAGATGTCTTGAGAAAAAACAAAACTCCGTTTTCTTGCTTCCTCATCAGCCATGTTATGGAGGGAAAGAAGAAATGAGCCGAGTCACTGTCACGTGACTATTGTCAACGCCATCTATTTCCTTTTTTTAAAATAATCAACAATGACTTGGGAAAATTTTAAAATTCCAATAATATATTATCATTATAAAAATATTTGAAAAACATGTATTGAAATAAATTTGTATTTTTTTTTTAATTAAAAATAATTTAATTAAAAACAATTTAAATAAATTTCGACTGGTAACGATTATCGTTAATATAACTATCGACTCCAATTTCGAAAATTGAGTTGAATCATTAATCACAAAATATTTGAGGTATTATATCTTCTTTCATTCATTCCGCGGTGTGGGGTCGGCACAAATATTATTTTTAATAATTAGAGCTTTTTATCTGACCTAATGTTTTTTATATTCTGTTTAAATATCTTATTGATACATAAAAAAAATTATAAAAAAAAAAATTGCTTAGATTGTGATTAGTGTCTTTTATGAGATACTGGTTTATGGACATTAGCGTGACTAACAAGGGGATCCTACGTCTAGTGGGTCACCGATTTTTTTGCACTCGGGATTTGAAGATGGGTATCTATACAGTGAGGGACAATATTAAGTCCCATCCATGCGTTTTCTACTCGTGATTATTTCATTGTTTTTAAAAAAATATTATAAATTTTTTAATGGAAACTTTCATGGTTCAAATCTAGAAAATTTCCAATGAATATTTTCATTTTCTTTTATAAAAACAATGAACTAATCACAAGCAGAAAAAGCATGGGTGGGACTTGATATTGCCCCTCAATGTACATCAATTCCCTAAAGCAGTAAGATGCGGTTCTCAAAAACATACGAGAAAATCAACTTTGAAGATTTCCTAGTTCTATAAGTTCGGATAATTTAGACACATTTTCACAACTGCTCGTTATCTTATTGTAAAATAAGACGAGTCTTTTCATATATCAGATTGCATGTGCATCGACACGTTAGCCACTTTTAGAAACGTGTTACAAAATAAGAAAAGGTGTCCAAATTATCCGAACTTATAAAACACAGAAATCTTCAAAATCGATTTTCTCCAGTGTTTTTGAGAAGCCCATCGTAGTGCTTTAGGAAATTGAAGTCCAGACACGCAAAATTGAAGTCCACACACACAAAAATCGGTGATCCACTAGACGTAGGGTCCCCTTGTAAAATTAATGACATCAATTGTCAAACCACACTAAAATGCCCTTTTGTTGAGGACCGCATTGAGATAGAAATATTCTTTTATGGAGATAAAGATGCAAATTTTTCTGAAAAGTATCTAAAAGAAATAAATGATCTTTGGGGTCCTCATGCAACAGCATATCGGTATACGCCTTTGTATATGCAATATTAAATATTTAAAATAGGATGTTGAACTTCAGAGAGAAGAGGATGAATATTCTCTGTTGATTCTTCTCCGACGTTTGAGAGTTCTGCTGTAAGAGACACTGAATGAAAGTGGTAGATTTTAATAATTTATAAAACCAACCAAAAAAGTTAAATTATATTGTATTATATTTTCTACATTTTTGTTAATTTAATGTTAGTTGATAAGAAAAAGAAAAGTAAAGAATTAGAAGAAAGTAATACTTGTTTTAATAAAATAAAAATAGGAAAGAATTGAGAAACATAAAAATATAGTTATTGATGTAGATCGGGCGATCCGCATGCATATTCAAATTAACTAGAGCCAATTGACACGAATATTTGTAGTACAGAACGAAACGAATATTTTCCATTAGAATAAAAGATACTATGCGTACCAAAAATACGTAAACATACTTTATCTATCGTTAAAAGGACTTTTAAACATGATATGTTTAACTTAGACAGAAGCGATTTAGACTGCGTCGAATTAAAAAAATTATCTTTGAACCGCTTACCACATATTCTTATGGATTAACCTTTTTGCGAAAGTCATTTTAGAATATATGGTATAGTAGGGATAAATTAATTTTTGATCGCCCGATCTTCTTCAGTGTGTTTCTAACTTTAATCTTTAAACATTATATGCCTAGTTCACACGGGATTAGTAATATCACAAGTACTAAAACTATATATAATATGTCGGTTAAAATTTAAGTATTAGTTTTAAGCATTAGTAGAAAAGCGAGAGTAAGTGAATAGAAATTGGCTCTATTTTCTCTTAATGTGATGTCACCTGCAAGCAAGGTTGGGCAAAATCCTTTAAAAAGGATTAGCGATCCGATCTGCAAATGCGGGCATTTCGGACGATCCGATCCGCGATTCGAAAATCCGATCTGGACTTGATTTTTAAGAGTTTGATGAATCAAAAGAATATACCGGTACATATTTATTAAAAAGTAAAAAATCTTAAAGAAATGGCAATCCTTTGGAAAGGATCGCAAAAATCCAGGATTGTTACTTGATTTGTTAAAGGAGAAAAGGATTAGCGAACCTACCCTAGATTCCAGATCCAAGATCACTCCCAAATTAAGGGTTCGATCCAGATTCAAAGATGGATCGGATTGGATTTAAATCCAAAAGGATCGCGATCTTGCCCAATCCTGCCTGCAGGTCACCCTTCTCAGATTCATACATTCGGTGGGAATACCAAATTGCAGATAATTGGAACTCAAAAACTACAAATTATCCGGGAATTTATATAAGGTTTATATAAAAGAGAGCTTTACAAGTCGGCCTTCTACTATAATAGCAGAATGTCTACAAATACACAGTTGCAATGCACACGACTACCAACTAGTGTGAGCAGTTTTGTCACTTTTTTTTCGGAGAGAAATGTAATACCCGGTAAAAGTGGCCCACCTACATGGACATTACAGATATATATTTTTTTTTCAAATCGGACAACATCTTCTGTGAGAATTTTACCTCAAAGTTTCGAAATTTCGACTGAAAATCCCAAAATTGTCATTTGGTTTATATTAATTTGGGTTATAAAGCGACCATATTTTTGGATAACGAGATGTCACTTGCGATGAAACTTACATTCTAGCCTCAAAATGCCAGTTATATGCCCTTGTATGAGCCAGAGATGCCTGGGGCCGAAAACGGGGCAAATTCAGTAGCGTCCAGAGGAAGAATCTCTGGCGCTTCCAGGGGCATATAACTGGCATTTTGAGGCTAGAATATGTTTCCATCACAAGTGACATCTTGTTATATGGTCGCTTTATACCCAACTAAACTTAATGACAATTTTGGGATTTCCAGTCGAAATTTCGAAACTTTAAGGTAAAAATTCTCACGGAAGATATTGTCCGATTTGAAAAAAAATTTATATCTGTAATGTCCATGTAGGTGGGCCACTTTTGCCGAGTATTACATTTCGCAGCGAAAAAACGACCCACCCTAACGACTACTACGTGTGGACTTGGACTTAGCACTATGTTGTAACTAATGATTAGTGCTAAACCCCGTGTAAACTAGGCTTTAATAAATAAAATAGAAAAGGTTTAAAAATAATAATTATTATATAATAAAACAAATTAAAATAATTTTTTTCTGAAAAAAAAGGGAAATTAATTGTTAGTCGATTAATGTATATTATACTTGTTACCGGTACTAAAATTTTTTCTGAAACAAAAAAGGTTTGTTTTTTTAATTTTCTCGACAATTATAATATACATTAATATTTTTATACAAATAAAATGTGTTTATGTTATAAGAAAAAGAGGAAATTAAGAGAGATTAAAGGACAGGACATATTTATGTAAAATAGTTTGACTATTTTTTTTATCTTTTCAATATTCAATTGTAACTTTATTTTAACAAACACGTTTATAGATTACATTTGGACAACTTGAAGGAAGCACAGCATCCTTCAGAGTTATATTTTTGTAGAAATAACTAATCTATAGAAAATATTAACCAGAGAAAATTGCTTAGTTCTCTTAGGTTATTTATATCTTGCACTAAACAGAAGATAATTCACCTCATGTTATGTTATTAATAGTTATGTTTTTTTGTTTTCTTTATGAAGAAATTTCTTTTTTTCAGACGATAATATTTAATAAATTGGTGGCCTTTGTTTGCTTTTTTAGTTTTGTTTATTCTACAGTAACTAATTCCAGATAAAAACACACTTTATTTTAAGGCAGGTTTGGACTGTTAAAGCACAGTTTTCATAATAAAAAAACAATGTGCGTTTTTTTTAAGGTTGATCTGGAGAGGCCATTTAGGATATATCCCATAATTTATATAATTTTTTTTACTTTATTTAAAATTTAGAAAAATTTCTTTTAAAGAAAAATTAAAAAAAAAAAAAATATTAAAATTAATATAGTCTTTGAGCGTTGCATGTATACGAATTATTTTCAGTCATTAAAAGAAATAAAAATTACTATTTCTGATGATTTAAGAAATACCAACTCTAATAATTTAATTACTCTGAGTAATTATGGTAAAAAAATTAAATAGTATACATTGGTAACAAATTTTTTTTTGCTCTAGTTTTAAAATAAAAATATATAGAATAAGCATTTTAGGAAAATATATTATCATAAAAAAAATGTGACACAAAAAAAAAAAGTTTCGGGACTCTTACTTGATGAGAATTTGGCAAATAAATAATTATGGTAAAGATCCTTAGTTATGAAAAAAAAAAATATTTGAAATATTCTAAAATATTATGTTATTAAGGAATGAATAAATAAAATGAGAATGGGTAAATTGGGTAGAAATAGAGAAAAAGTTAGGATAAGTGAATTCAGTGTGCACGTTTTGTCCCACCACGTGATTTATGTCTTCCTCCACCATGCGTACCATTTTTTTCGAAGAGAGCTGAACTTGATGAAGATGAGATTGTTCCTTGTCCTGTTATCTTTGGAGTTATTCGAAATAGTTGAATTTTGAAATAATCACAAATTTCGTGACAAATTTGCCAATTATATCGCATTAAATCAAATGTCGCCCATGCCTGGAATAAAAGAAATTTAAACATACATTAGTATTCGGTTTCAACAGAAATAAAAAATTTTAATTAAACAAAAAAAATCTGGTGTGACTGGTCGCACAGCACACAACTTTCTCTTACCTTCGGTAATCGAAAGTTGTGTTCTGTGCTTGTAAAACCAGATTTTATGTGTCGACATATATTTAGTTTCCGCCGGTATTTTAGAATTCAATATGTAAAATTTATAAACATGGGAAAATATTTATATTTTGCCGGGGGGCCCCCCCCATTACCATGGCTCTCTTTCCTATGAAGTACAAAAATAAAAAGTGTGCTTCAAACAATTTGGAGGACAAAATAAGAATATACATTTGAAAGAGCATCTAAAAAATAATTGATTTTTGAATTTTAATCAAAATCGTTTGAGCGAATTTTGAGTAAATCGGAAAAAAAACTGAAAAAGTACATCAGTAAAGTCTCTTTGGCCGATTTTGTTCAAAAGCTTCGTGTCACGTGCCAGGGGGGTACCTAACTTAAATAATAAAATTTTAATCTCTTAGCTCTTTTAATTCTTGAGATTTCTTGAGTTTCTTGAGAATTTTGTTCACAGACACACACACAGACAGACAGACCATGTTGGGAAAACCACTTTTTTGGATTCAGGGAACGTCAAAATCTCGAATCGAATTTTTGACATGAAACCAATACTTTCTCTATATGAGTCGTCCATTTCCAAAAGTGCCTAATTGACAAAATTCGAAAAGTTGAGATTTTAATTGCATGTTGTTGGCACAACTGAAATACACATTTGAAAATAATTAATTTGGCCGCTTTTGAAACTACACAGCTCATATTTATAATTAAATTAAATAGTTATAATAATGAATAAAAAATTACCAAACACATCCACAGTACAAAATACTCGTCAAGGAATACGTTGAAATATTGGTTAAGAAAGAGCATTCCAGGTCCTATGAGAGAAGAATCCAGATATTCCATTTCGCTTCTTGTCATATGAGCAACAACCAACTGAAAAAAATAAAATTATTTTGAAATTATCACTTATGTATTAGCTGAGAGAGTAATATAGATATAAGATTAAGAGATGAGGGAGTAATATTTTGATATATAGATATACAGGGTGATCCACTATTATGTCCCTATTTTCATTTTACTATTATTCTATCACATACGATGTAATATCAATAACTCCACCGTTATATTATGCTCTATCCAGTGCCATTATCTAATTGTTGTGAAATTGTTGTATGTTGCCTGTGTAGTTGAGTGTGTGGTGTGGTATTCGTGACAGTCCTATCGGTCCTTACATTATTCGTGGAACAATGAGGTATCTGCACTTTTTTTGGAATGGGTGCATAAGGTCTGAAGACCTATATCAGTGGTTACATGTAGTCAGGAAGAATATATTTTAAAAAAAACGGAGAAACATAAAAGGGGAACTCAACTGAGGGAACTGAAGAGATGTCTGTCGAGATTAGACTTGAAAGTCTGAAGGTTTTGGGGAAGATAGATGCAGGGAGCTTGATCGAATCATGGGAGGTCATGGGGACAAAGGAAGATTGGAATTGACTAGTTCTATTAGTCGTGGTTTGAACTTGCTACAAACTTTTGTTTATGCCATTGTTTCAACCTGGGACGAAGTGGACAATATGTACTTAATGCAAGATGCAGCACCCCCCAATTTTGCGTTGATTTCGAGAGAATTGTTTTTCCAGGCAGCGTTATTGGACGTTGAGGGGCCACAGAGAAGTCCAGACTTGACCCCACTAGATTTGTTCCTCTGGGGGTATTTGAAAGAGAAAGTGTATGCCAGAAAACCGAGTGACTTGGACACTTTGGAAGCAGTCGTTTGGGAAGAGTGAGCGTGGGTACCAAACGACATGTTGCATCGGTCTGTCAGAAATGTTGGACACCGACTGCAATGGTGTGCTACTAATGCTGGTGCTTACGATGAAATATGAAATAGCACGGACCATATTACTTAATAGAATTGAAAGCAACCTTCTAACACAGTTAATGACAGAATAATAGTGAAATGAATATAGGGATATAATAGATCACCCTGTATATAAGTTGTATTTTATTTTAATTAATTAAGAAAAAAGTAAAAACAGTCAAGGATATGAGTTAAAATTTTTAAAGAACTAACCTTATTTGTAATTTTTGCTGTAACCATGCCAAAGGCTAGGATATATAAAGCTGGATTGTTCTCGTAAACATGTTGTACAGACTTTCGATAAATAATATATGCCGGTACGACCGCAAAACTAAATGGAATAACCGGTGAAAGGACGGATGTGCCCTAAATATAAAACCACACAAAAAAAAAAATTAAAATATATATTATATTTTAAAAATAATTAATTAAAATATGTTAGAAGTGAGGTATAAAAATATTTATTATTTTTAGTCAAATTAATTTTTCAAATTTCTCTATGAAATATTTTTATACCAAACTATTTAGTTTAATAAAGAAAAATATATTAGATTAGATTAATTAAAAATAAATATTAAAACATGCATTTTTTTGCATTCTACTACATGCCATGCAATTGAGCAAAACAAAGGTTTTAACCAGAAAAATAAAATAAAAAATTAAAAATACATTTAAAAAATAAAATAAAATCATCAACTATACATATAAATAATACATACAAAATAAAAAAAAAAAGGAATACAAATGGGAAGATGGGTCTAATAAGTTTGAAAGAAAAAGATTACACAAGGTTGGATTATTTGAAAGATTATTGGTGAAAATGGACCATTTGTTCGAGAAATATTGACCTTATATAAAAAAAAATTGTTTTAAAAGCGCTGATTATTATAAAAAAAGAACGAATTAATTAACTTTACTTGTATAAAAAAAAAACTTTTATTTAAAATTTATCCATGGTTTATTTATTATATTTTTTAATCCTAAGAAAAAATTCAGAAGTCAAATTGAATAACAACTTCCTATTTATTTTCTAAAGGCAGGTTTAAACGTTACAATAAATCGTAGTACGATTGGATTGTTTCGATTTATCGTTGGATGTAAACAGGACTTTGTAGCGATTTGCCAGTCGGCATCAATTTATGCAAATCGTAACGGTATTTTATATTTTTTTTCACTCACTTTGCATTTGCTATTGTATCGGAAAGATTCTGGTTTGCATCGGAAAGAATTATAGCAGACAATTCAAACAAACCAACTCCTAAGGAGTTCTTGAGTGAATTTATAGAACTTTATAGAAGTTCTACCTGTTTGTGGCTCATGAAGAGCAAAGATAACACCGACAGGAATAAAAAAGACCTTGCATATATTAAGCTTGTTAAAAAATACAAGGAGTTTCAGACAGAATGATTGTTGTGAAAAAAATCAATCCAATGAGTACGGTTTACATTTTATCCAATGTCAAAGCACACCGATTAGACAAAAATGATCAATGACAAAACATTTTTGTTCAATGGCAAAACATTTTGCCGAATGTCAAATCATTTTGCCTAATCGGTGTGCGTTGGCATTGAGCAAAACGTTTTGCTCTTGGACAAAACGTTTTATCGAAGAGCGTTTTGCTCAATTGGTTTGCGTCCAGCCTAAGAAAGAACTCTCGAAAGTTAACAAATCGAAAAAATCCGGGTCGGGTGTGGATATCTATAAACTTACTTTGATAAATCGTTACGATTTATCATAGCGTATACACCTTCCTCAACATGTTTTTTTGAAAGAATACACAATTATGGGAAAGTTTTCATTGGACGAATTCAAAGAGTCTTATAAGTCTCAAATTTAATTTTCTTAAAATATATATGCTCTAAAAAAGATGGAAGAAAATTTTGAAATTGGAATACAGAAAAATACAATTTTTTTTTATGTTTTGTACATAGATGAGCGTGATATAGAACAAATTCTTATATTAAATGCTAACAATTAATATGTAATTTTTAAAGTTCTGATAAAATATATATATATAAACCATGAATAATCAGAAAATATGTGAAAGATCTAAATTCTAAAGTGAAATCGCACAACTTAAAAGCTTCATCAGTTTTGAATTGGTTGATAAATAGCATTAAAGGTCGGTTGTATCATATTATAATATCAAGTTACGAATTCCATTAGTAACTTAATAGTTATCTAGCTAACGATATATGATACTATCGCCCTTAGGATAAAAAAAAAAAAAACTAGTGTAAATTTGATGTGACGGCAAAGCAAATGATCGTATAGTAAATAAATGTGCGTGGTCCTTTTGATTAAATAACAACAGAGTGTATTGAGACAATGTTTCAATCCTTACAGCTACTGTGCTGCCGTTCTTGCCCACGCCACCGCCGAAGATCACGGAGAATTTGGAGTAAGCCAGGCCAATTCCTACAGCTAGTACGGCATACACGGGAATGATCTTCAGTTGAATGTTCCAGAGCCAAGACAGCTGAATTCCATTAAGAGGAAGAAGCGCAAATACATACCAGATTGAGACATAGGCAGAAGATTAGAAATATATATATCCAAATCTTTTTGGACAAAATGTTAAATGAATAAGAAACATGTTGACAACGAATTTTTATAGAAATATTAATAGACAATTTATAATTGTGGTGAAGAATCAAAAGAGAGAGGTAATGTTTTTTCATTTATGCTAGTAGGTTTTTTTCCAGTGAACAAAAAGTGTTTGTCCCCCTTCCCACAAACTCTGAAATCTAAATTTTATTTATATTTTTGTTGTTGTCTCTGCTTTACCATATAGCCTCTATGTTAGCGATATTCAAATAAAATATCAATATTAATTAATGGTTATTATAAAATCAGAGAACATTTCATTTATTTATAAATAAAGAAACATTCTTGACAGAAGCAACAATCTTACTGAAAAATGTCTATCAAAATACATATAATGAAAAACAAAATCTCTCAATTTTTTCATTTTCCGGATTATGATGTATAAATTTTAAAGTTATGATTATATAACAAAGATTTGATTTCAGAAAGGTAGATAATTTAAAGTATTAAATACCGAGTTAAAGTTATTATTTTTTAAGGTTTTTTAATAGAGAATAAAATAAATAGAAAAATTTAAAATAATTTAATTGGATTATTTAAAAAATTAAAGCAAGATTTGAGATTAAGAAATGTAAGTAATTAAGTTTAAAGAAAATATATTTTTAAAACTGTATAAGTTATATATATATTCCAGGACTGATTTTTTTAAATTTATAAATTATTGGATAATGTTCCGTTTAAAGTTCGCCCCTTGGGAAAATATAATGCGACCACCGCCTTTTCAAAAGAAAGACTATGAGAACTCATCTTCTGGAATGCTGTTCAGCCTTTCTTTAATTTCGTTACAACAGTCATATCTCGGTCCTTTCAAAAGTCTCTTGAAAAAAGGACATAGTCTGCAGGCGACAAGTGCAATAATCGCAATTTAGAATCAACAGGCGCAATGTCATAGTGTAGCACCCAATTCGCACATTATTGGATAAAATATCTTTCATCCCCCAGCCCTCGCGTTCACCAGAGAAAACCAATGCGGACTTTTTCCTGTTTTTCAAGACACCTTTGAAATTATACGGAATAATTGAAGGAATAAAAAAAAATCACAGAAGGAGCTGAACAACATTCCAGAATCTCAATAATCTTCTAGCAGTAAAAACGAGGGTGGAAAAATTGTGTAATTACCTAAGAGAAATACTTTGAAGGGACCATTATCCAATAACTTGTAAATGAAAAAAACAGTCCCAAAAATTTTTGATCAGCATTTGTATTTGTTTATTGTATTTCAATGTATTTAATTTATTATCTTAATTAAGTGTGAATTCAATTAAATATAAATCATTTAATGAGGATAACTAATATGTCATAATTCGCGAATGGATCGGTTAACTGAATAATATAAAATACGTAAATAATTCGTTGTCCAGATTTCAAACGAAGTACAGTGAAGTTCAATATTAAGTCCCACCCATGCGTTTTCTACATGTGATTATTTCATTGTTTTTATAAAAGAAAATGAAAATCTTTATTGGAAATTTTCTAGTTTCCATTAAAAAATATATATTTTTTTTAAAAACAATGAAATAATCACAAGTAGAAAACGCATGGGTAGGACTTAATATTGTCCCTCACTGTACTTAAAGAGAATGTAACAAACAGGCAATTATAATATATCTCCGAGCTTGCATGCTCTTAATTTAAACGGACAAAATATGGAGGGCTACAACAATTCTGTGAGTGGTAGAGATCAATCAATTAAATAAATTTTTCTTTGTGTTGATCAACTCGACTCAACGAGTTTTGTGGCGTGGCCATCCATATTTTGTCGAATTTAATAATTAAGATCATTCCAGCATAGAGTTTGAATTATTTTCCTACTCAGCTGTTGAGGCCATTTAGGAATTTATTGTATATATATGTTTATTTAAATTATTCTATCGATGTCAACCGAACGTCCCAGAGTTAGATATTAACAGCTTACTCCAAAATTTGTTAAATTTTTTGAGAAATTCATTTGTAATTAAATCTGATAAATTAAAATATATGTTTTTCAAATTGAAGAATATTGATAAATCATCTTCATTCATTAATAATGGCCTGAGAAAAATATTTTTTTACACATAATAAAAATCTAAGATTATTTTAAGAAAATAATAATAATAGAATAAAAGAATTCAAAAAGAAAAATTAACCAACACCAGAAATCAAGCAATAAGGCCAAAGATTTATATTCTATTAGTGTTTTTATTAAAAAAAAAAAAAAAAAAAATAATTATTTTTTGGGCAAACACGTTTAAAACATTAAATATATATATATATATATACTGAATGAGAGAGAGAATATATACAAAGAAAGGAAGCAAGTATACAGTTGAAATGCGAAGAAAAGTAAGCAATATGCGCTTCATGTGCAATGAAATAGATTTTTTCTAGCGAATCACATTCAATAATGTCAAAATCTAAAAAAATATTTTTTATTTTTTAAACTCATATTTAACTTTGAATTAGTTTTTTTTTTTTTTTAACATTATATTATACATCTATAACTAAAAACTAATAATAATCTATTTTAAAAGCGGTCATGTTTGGTTATTATGATTATTGATTCGCTAATTCACATTTTTTTTTTTTTTTTTTTTGGGAATTTTGAACTGCACTTACGGCGACTGTGGACCCGTTGCGTCCGACGCCGCCCTGTTTAAAAGCTTTCCAATAAGTGTAGAAAACGATCAAGTAACCACAGCTAAAGAAAATATTAGCTATATTCATTACAGACACGCCGAAAATGGTTATCTAAAACCAAACAAGGATGCACAAGGGTTGGAAATCTAATAAAAACATTTATGAAAATTTCGCTGCAAACCAAGGCTTCAGGAAAAAAAATAAATAAAAAATGCTGAAATAAATAAAAATATATGAGGTATTTTCCCTTCAACTTTTTTCAAATCAGGATAATATAGGTATTTTCCGCTTTGTTTTAATTAGATAGAGTCCCAGGGGCGTATATAGAAATTTTTTCGGGGGGGGGGGCCCGAACTCAAAAATTTTTCTGCGGAAAATTTTTTTTTTAAGAAACAAAATTTTTTTCACACGAAATTTTTTGCGGAACATTTTTTCTTTTGCGGAACCAAAGTTTTCCATCCTGCGGAAAAATTTGGTGCGCTGATGTCTGTATATCCCTATATATGTATATGTGTTTGGGAAATTTCGGGGGGGGGGGGGGCCCGGGCCCCCTCGGCCCCCCCTTATATACGCCCCTGTAGAGTCCAGTGGAGGAAGAATTACAAATTTCAATAAACAAGGCAAAATAAAAATTTTAACGAGGTGCTTTTCAAAAATTACTGATTAATTCTCAAGTTGAAGCTGAATATAGATGTTGAATGAGAGAAAAAACAGATCTATCTTAAATTATACTTTTGAAAGTATTCAGACCTATTAAGCCTGGATATCATTAGTATAAGATAAGCTAGAATGTGATAAATGTAAAAGCATTTTGCAAAGGAGGGCCATGGAAATGCTTTTTCAATTATCATTGTGATAGAGAGATGTCATTGATTTTCAGAGTCAGGTGATGGCGAAAAAGTACTATACACCTATCTCTATCTAATGTAGATACGTAATTTACCTAGCTAAATAGGAGAAGAAAAAACTGCAACTAGCTGTATTTCATTTTTGTTATTGATTTTCCATCATGTTGACGTTTCGATCCAGGTTGGGATCATCCTCAGAACTATTAAGCAGACATTAAGATAAAAAGAAATTAATAACAGGAAAACAAATATATTTTAGATTTTTTTTAAGGTCTTTTTCAGCATCTAAGGCCATTTAGACCTCATCCCTATTTATTTCATTTGTAGTCAATTCAAATGAAATAAATTTTTCTCGCTTGGTCCGGGAAACGAACCCGGGACCTCGGCCATGAGAAGCTAATGTCTTCTCTCTGAGCCACTGGTCACGAGCTATTTTAGAATATATTTTACAAGGCTCTAAAATATTATTATATTCTGAGATAAAATTTATAATTGATAATATTTTCCCCAATATTAATTTCTTCATCTCTTGTTGTGTGCATAAGAGTTCTGAGGATGATCCCAACCGGGATCGAAACATCAAAATGATGGGAAATTAATAAAAAAAAATGAATACAACTAGTTGCAGTATTTTCTTCTCCTGTTTACTTATCTATCTAATATTTTGCCCTAAAAGACAAATAAAATATGTCCAGTGAGTGCAAAAATTAAGTTCCATCCATGCATTTTCTACATGTGATTATTTCAATGTTTTTTTGAAAGATGATGTTGCATTGAAATATTCTGATTGCGAATTGTTAATTTTTTAAATAAAAATACAATAAAATAATCACATGTAGAAAATGCATGGGTGTGACTTAATTTTGGCACTATTGTATCAATACATTGTACCTGCTGGCACCTCCTGTCAATCCTATTATACCAGTACACCAAATCAAGATGGAATAAAATCATCGAAATTTCATAATGCTTTATCTATTATGAAATTTACTATTTTTCGATTCTACAATATATAGTTAAGACGAAATTAAAAAATAAAGATAGATGTTTACTTTTTTACCAAGGAGACATTATTTCCGGATTTCTTTTTATAAGATTTCATTTCTACATTTTTTTCTAAATATAAAAATTTCATACTTTTTGTAATCTCGGCTTAAGATAGGAAATTTTATATATTTAAGATTAAATACAATGAGATGAGAGTTATTAAAAGAAACATCCTGAAAAAGAATATAGGGGGTATTTTAAATCTATATTATATAAAAAATATATAATTAAAGATTTAAAATAGTACATGTTTTAAAGAAAGGAAAAAAATAATTATATATAGTATGATGATAGATGTCGATGGAAGGTCTCCATAGTTATATGATTTTAGTAATGAATGTTAGTAAAGAAGAAGCAACAAAAATTCCAAATAATTTAAAAATTTCTATGTCAATATTTCCCAAAAATTAAGAATATTTCCCTTGAATATATTATTTTAATGACAAAATTCAAGGGTGTGATATAAAAGAAACAGTAAACAATTAATGAAAGAAATGGGGGAAAGTTTTTAACGAAACACAACATGAACAAACATTAATATAGATAAGATGTTAATGAAAAATCCTTGATTTTTGAATAAAATGAATATGATAAAAGTAAATGAATTAAAATTATCACAAGCACAAAAATATAAACATAGAACTATCTAGCAACCTAAAAAGAAAAAAAAAAAAAAAAAAATTAAAAATAGATGCCACCCGTTTTAATAATGAAAAATATTTCCTTTAAGGGAGTAAACAAGGATTTGGGTATTAAAATCATCACCATTTAATTTATTAAATTTTCAAAATTAAATGAAAATTCAATATTAAATTTAAAATAATATTTAATGGTTAAAACCCTTGTTAATAATAATAAAACACATGCGTGTGTTTATTAGACATGGTAACTCGAACAATCAAAATCGGAATTTTATAAAAAAAAAAAAAATTTTAATTAAGAAAAATTGAAATAAAAAAAAAATTAAGTATTTCTTAAGTATTAATGAATAATTAAATAAGAAATAAATATTTTTATATAGTTTTAAGTATTTATTAAAAAAAAGTAATATTAAAGTTTCATATTTAAATTATTTATTTAAAATCTTTTAATTATTAAATTAAAAAAAAAAAAGATATAATAAATTCCGAACTTGATCTCGAAAAGTTATCATGTTAATGATTTTAAAATCAACTTACGGCAACGCTTGAACCGTTTTTCCCTACGCCCCCCGTAAATATAATAGTGAAATATTGTACGAGTGACACCGAACAACAAATAATAGTCGTAATTCCCACAGCTGAAGCCATAGGCCAGGCAACGATAGGGACCTGTAAAGTAGAGGGGGCTAAACATTTCTAGCGAGAAAGAGAAAATAAAAGCAAGAACCGCCTTAAAGAACCACCACAAAGAAAAAAAAATGAAATTTTTGCAAAAAAAAAAAAGATGATTGTAATAATAAATACGTTTTATAGCATTTATTATATCAGGCCATTATATAGAAATTTGATTAATAATTAAAAACCATTTGACTGAAAATCATTAGAACAAACAAGTGTATGTATTAGACTGACCATATTGTCTTGTGACAAAAACGGGACGGTGTTATAAAATAAAGAGTTGAGAATTAAAGGGGTCTATGGACAATTTTTTTGTACGCCATTTACGGCTTTAAGAATAATATACAGAATGACATACGAAAAAAAAAATGGTTCATAGACACCTTCTAATTCTCGACTCTTCAAATATTATGTATTCATTAAAAATTTTGTTATATAAACATACTAATTCTACAACCAATTATTCTGTAGTGACTGAACCGATACAAAAATTTAGTTAGACATAGAGGGATCTATTTCTCTACGATCGTACCATGAATAGGTAATCTTACGCAGCAAATTTCGATCTTTCAACACATTATCATAAAACTTCTCAGACTACAAAACACGAATTTCAAAAGGGAGAAATTAATTTTACGAATGAGTAGAAACGGCCGGACTTCCTGTTTATCCTGTTTGATTAATTTTATGTATTCCTTAGTAGAAAGTCTTACGAGAAACAAATAAGACGTGGTTCAGTTTTCTATACAAAAGCTATAATTTGTTAAAAACGGGACAAAATTTTTTTAAATTAATTTTATTTTATTAAAACGACGGTATGGCCGAGAAATATGAAAAAAAAAAACGGTACTGCCCCGTTCAAAAGGGTACAGTGAGGGACAATATTAATTCGACATCCAATCGAAAGCCACCCCTTTTATTGCTAAGTCCATATCTGTTTTATATATTTTTTGGGTGACTAATCGGTTCGCTGACTTATTACGAATTATTGATAAGCCAACCATGAAATTTGTTTTGAATATTTGATGTTCAAGGCTTTTACAGTTGATTTTATTAATCAAATGGCTAAATTGTGATATATTTGTCTAAGATAAGTATCTTATTATTCAATTATGAGTTTTCAATTGTTAATGCTTCTGACTTTTTTTAAGGTCTTTTTTGGGCACCGAAGGCCATTTAGACACCGTCTCTATTTCAATTGGATGTGTAAAAACTTCTTACTTATTGGTCAAATGATTGTCGGTCAAAGGAATGAATCCAATTTTCAATTTTTTTTATTATTTCCCTATTCATTCCCTAATATTATTTTAAATATAATTTCCCTCAATAAATTTTGAAGATTATAATGATAGAAATAAGTTAAATCTTGTATTATGAATAATAATAAATATATCGGTAGCTCAATAAGTATGAAAAATTTTTTTTTTAAGTTTGATTTGATTAAACTTATATTAATATTTATTTAATAAGAATGAAATTTTATGAAATTATTTAAAATTAATCATCAACATGGTTCTTAATGATTAAGATTATTAATTAAAATAGTATATACTAATTTAACTTAAATCTAAATGAGTAAATGAAAAAAAAAATTAAAATGAATGAGATAATAATTCTTTTCTATTTTTGAATGACTTGCTAAAAAATAATAAATTATTTAAATTTCAAAAAAAAAAAAAATCAAGGCCAGAATGAATCGAAATTATCATGTTTCCTAATAAAAAATTTATGTAATTAATATTATCAAGATCTAGCAATTCTTTTTTATTAGGAAATTAAAAGATATTCGATTTATTATATTTTGGAAAAAAAATTAATATAATATGAAAAAATGTTCAATAAATTTCAAAGGCATATATATAATTAATACCTGAGTCATCCATACACTTGGGCCAAAAAATGCGGAAATTAGATGAACTACAATGATAGTCATTTGTGCCTCTGTAACGTCAATTTTCCCAAAACGAAGCGTTCCTGAAAATATTATTAATGATAGTTAATCGAGAATAAAATATTAATTAAAGGAAAAGTAACATTTGCTGAGATCTGGTAAGAAGTAAATATTCCAGGAGAAGGCAGACAATATTATTTCATTAATTTAATAAAAAAAATTTTAATTAAATAGCTTGAATGTATTTCATAACTACATAAAGACATAATCAAAGTTCTGTTGATGGATAGACCGAAATATCAGAGGTTAATTAAAATTTTTTATTAAATAATATTGGATGCCTTCTGAAAAATTTCCTTCATTCCAGATCATAATTCCATATAAATCTTTGAAATAATATTTCTAAAATTCTAAATAGTGAATTAAGTATAATATATATATATATATATATATTTTTTAACACACTTTTTTCCCATTCACACTCACACTCACACATTCGGCAACTCAGGCCATATAAGACTTTTACGACCGTTATTTGAAGATATATGTATTTGGGGTCCAGGCATTCTTATACCCTCAATAGATATATTCATAAGTAACGGTTATCGTAGGGTCTTCTATGGCCTGAGTTGCCGAAAAGACTCTATGTATGTGTGTGAGTGTGAATAAGAAAAAAAGTGTGAGTGTTTAAAAAGAAAAACAATAATAATAATTAGATTATTATAAAAGCCTCAAGGAAGAATTTAAATAACTTAATGAATAACAAATAAATATAATAATTACCTGAAACATAGTTTTGCCAATGTGCACAATAAAAGAGCGTGATAGCACAAAAGCATTGGAAAAACATCCATGTTGGATAATATCCCAACTGAATGGAGATACACGCAGAAATGGCCACAAAAACTAAAACAACAAAATAAAATTGTAAATGGAATAATATTATTTTTCTTTTAATTAGACAAAAAATACAGAAAATACTTAAAATGAAAAATACAAGAAGCCACTTCAATGAAAATATATTAAAAAGAAATGGCATATTGTTTTAATAATAAGACAAAAAGAAACTAAGGAGAAAATTTAGCAAAATAAAATTAAACTTAAACTAGAGAATCAAGTGAGGCTAATCCCAACTTCCATATGCAGTAAAGCTTTCGACTAGAAGAACTTGTCATTTTCAGACTTCCCCTGTCCCCATGACCTCCTGCGATTGAAATAAGCTACCTGATTCTATTTTTCTCAAAACCTCAACAAGCATCTTCTTACTATTAAATCTCCCAATTGAGTCTATGCGCCCTTACTCTTATTTTCCCCTGTTCTTCATAGTAGCTTGTGACAAAGTCAACATAGGATTATGGGAGTTTTTATTTATAGACCACATTTTGTATTTATTATTTATTAAAAATATAAATATTGTACAACGTTTCGGCTAGTTATTCTGCAGTCGTTTTCAAATAGTATGCACTCTTCAAAGCAAGTGCACAGTACTTGAAAACGACTGCAGAATAATTACCCGAAACATTTTATAGTATTTATTTTTAATAAATAATTAATGTTAGCGAGGTGAATAGCTGAATCAATATGAAGTAGAATAAATAAAAGTCCAAGCAGCTATGTTTATTTCTTTATTATAGAACTGATAGCGACGTTTCGGTCGACTATGAGACATTCATGGTTAGTTAGTCAACGGAGAAACTTCTTACGTTCTTTGACAGACATTTCATAAAATTCATTACGATCTATCAGACATAATGCATTCAGCGCCAAAGTCAATATCTACCCATGAAGATGGTCGCAAAGGCGACCGAAACGTCCCTGTGGGCTCTATAATAAAGAAATAAACATAGCTCCTTATAATTAAAAACTACCATAATAATAATACAACCCACAAAAGTTTTAATAAACATTCAAGATGTTACGAATCAAAGTTTAATTTTGGTCGGAAAATCAGTTCGCATTTATTTTAGCCTCTGGACACCGCTGGGATTCACGTATTTTGAAGTAGAGTGTTTCTCAGTGAAAAATTTATAAAAAAAATAATTAAAAAAAACAACAAAATTTATAAAACGATGAATATCTAAAAAGAAATGGGTTAGTAAATAAATTTACCCGTGGATAAAGAGTCACAGCCATGGTCAAATAATTCGCCCAATGGAGTTGATGAATTGGTTCGTCGTGCTTGTTTACCGTCAATTGCGTCTAAGCTTTGATAGATAAATAATCCTAAGGCGCAAAAAGCACATGACCAACGAGGAACCTAAAACAAAAAAAACTTTTATTAATAAAGTTAATTCAAAGCAACACATTCTAGTCTTAGTATGGAAAACTCATAATCGCCATCTCATGTAGTGATCCAGAGAAAACTTTTAATATATCCTATTTTAGCTAGTAATTGAGAGATAATTATAAGTGAGAATTAACGAAATTAAATATTAAGCTTTTACTGGAGGTAATTCCTATCACCTTGAAATACGAGTATTTTTTTTTAATTATTCAGTAAATTGATAACTAATATTGGAAGATACTCCACCAGAATATCTTATCTACCCATATGTCAATGATTAGATATTCCAATAGACTACCTAATATTGTGGTAGTATTTAAAAATAAAAGGAAAGAATAAACAAAATTATCTGAAAAAAAAACTGATTAATTTTTTTGTTTAAGGTTTTACTTTATTATATAAAAAAAAATCAATAGTATATTATCTGGTTTTCTCTATTACCCTAACTCAGAAAAAAAGTATAACGAAATTAAAAAAAAAAGTGGAATGTTTAATGTTTTTCAATTTCTTGATTTTTTGGGGAAAAAATATATTATTTGAAATAAATTTATCAAGTGCAATTTAAGACATGCAAATCCTCTGAGCCCTTATTCAAATACTTAAAATTCAAAGATTCTAATGTGAATTAGTCAAAACAATATCAGTTATTCATCAAGCATCTTGACTGGAGAGCTATTTAAAATTCAAATATCTGTATATATAATCTATATTGGAATTATATAAACACGAAAGAAAAAATATATTGATTTTATATATATATACCGGTATATATACTATTGATTATTTCATTGTTTTTAAAAAAATATTATATATTTTTTAATGGAAACTTTCATGCTTCAAACCTAGAAAATTTCCAAAAAAGATTTTCATTTTCTTTTATAAAAACAATGAAATAATCACACGCATGAGTGGGTCTTAATATTGACCCTCACTGTACGTTTGTAAGCACATCATTTCTCGAAAAGGATTTGTTTCAAATTTTAAATATACACTAGAATCTTATTAAACCGGCCTTCGATACTCCGGCATACCGGTTAAACCGGGGTTTTGAAAAGCAAAAAAAAAAAAAAAAAGGAGTAATTTAAGAAAACAAAGTGTAATTACAGATTTTTTTCAAGAGATAAATATGTATGCATTATATAGTATTTTGTATAAATTTTGCATTATGTTAAATGTTTCGCGTAATCCGGTATTTTCAGAATCCGTCCTAGGGCCAATCCCACTTAGGCCGAATTAGCATGACTACTGTATACTATTTCCGG
This sequence comes from Euborellia annulipes, assembly GCA_023213315.1. Lineage (NCBI taxonomy): Eukaryota > Metazoa > Arthropoda > Insecta > Dermaptera > Anisolabididae > Euborellia > Euborellia annulipes. Next base: position 141,283 of record JAKCPI010010880.1, read on the forward strand.
TATTAATATGAAATTGCGCTAGGTCTCGTCTTTGGGAAAACTCGGGTATTAGTAGTTTACTGGATTACTTTTTTTCATAATTAATTTATCAAAAAAACGACGTCGGTCAACCCGGAACTATAAGGCTTCTTGAAGAGCCTTGAAAATTATAAAGTAAAAATTGACCATAATACATATCAGAAAAATCCAGAAAGAAACCAATCAGGAAGAATATTTATATCTCTTAAAAAATAGAATTCTTTCTAAAGGAAGAGGAGATGGAGGCTTCTAGTGCCGAAGTATGTTTTTTCCACCTCTTTGGATTTATGTTCTTGATATCGACCACATCATAATGCTAAGTCAATATTATTCCGTTTATTAGCCAAGGTCCTTTCCTGCACGAAGAAAAACAATATCAGTATTCAGGGCCGTAGTCAGAAAATTTTTCGGGGGGACCTAGAGGTAACTCCACCTATCCTCCAAAATGAATAAAATTTAATTTGGGAAGACTAAGTTTAACTTGTTGCTCATCTTCCAAACAAAAGAATTTAATTCTTTTAATTTGCTTTTCCTTCAATGACCTTTTTTTCATTAGTACTTGTTATATGTTTATCAATTCTGGTGCTAAACAGATTTTTTATTTATATGTAAATTTATGATTCATTTAGTTAAATTAATAGGACTCTCCCAAAAAACATTAATTATTCTTTGGCTAAATTCAAATAAGAGAATCAAGATTTTTTAAATATTTTGATATTTTATATAATCAAACCCTTGGATCATCTCTATTTTGATTTAGCGCATCCTTAAATCAGATACAAATGTATGTGTAATTTGCATTATTTACCTATATCTGACCCCTTTGAACCTAATTATTGAAAACTCTTCCTCATTTGTGTCATTAAACTCTGGTGATGAAAAGTTGGAGAGGGCAAAAAAATGGCACTTGTAAAAAAATTAAACCGGTTAGTCAACTAAGCTTTTAAACGTTGTTTGTGAATCACATATAAAAAATTATTTCTTCATTTACATAACTTGCTTATAATGTAAAACTATTCTTTATCATTCTATTTAGGCGAAAATATCGAAAATTAATCCATCCCCTAAAAGGAAATTCAAAATATTTGCACATGTACCGATATTTGACCGATAAAATATGGGCTGATCTTACATAAATATAAAAGACAAAAAATTTATTTATAGATTAATCAATTAAAAAATATAATGATAAAAAATGTACGCGAGATAAAAGGAATATTTAAATGATAAGATTAAATAAATATCCAAATTGACAAAAGTTAGGAAAAATAGGACAAGATTAATATTTATTTATGACTCGGATTATACGCAAAATTATTAGACAAACAGAATGTATTTTTTACCATCTACGCAAATTAAAATGTAATCTAATTTCCATTGCTATTTCACAAAAAATTTTGCATATTATATATACGTAATATATTAAGTTCTTTGTATTTAAAAAGAAATATAATTAAAAAAATGAATCACTATAATATAAATTCAACTTGTAGAAATGAATTCAAGAAAATGTATTCTCAGAAAGTGAAAATTTATTTCGGGAAAAACTTTCGAAAATTACCTATTTTCGCCGTGCCAAATTCCTACATATTTGTGACAGATCAATTGACATTTCTTATTTTCTTATTTAGGGTATGCTTGTATTATAATTTTATCATATTGATGCCTCCAATAACCTATCCGAGTGCCTCTAGACTGGATTATTCAAACAATTTATTGAATGAACTCAGACAATGCTGAAAAACTGATAGAATGATTATAGATAATATGCAATTATTTCATATCAAAGAAATTAACTCACATGAAACATGTAACTTTTGAAAATAATAGTTAATCAGGTTTATTCTCTAAAAACAGAAGTTAAAATTTACTATCATAAAATAGTGTTAAAAAGTAAAGTAATAACTTCACCGTTAAACCGAGCTATTCCAAGTTTTAACAGTGACGTTAACAATTTACGTTTTAGCCGCAGGTGTTAACGATCCATACGAAGAAAGCTACGTTTTCTGCTTGTTCGTGTTTTTACACCCCTCGATAACTTCTCGCGCATTAAAAAAAATGCTATTCTCTTTTTTAACAGCAACGATAACATGTTGCTTTTATGTCAAAGCTGTCAAAATCACAACCTTACTTTTTAGGTTAAAGACGCCATTTTGCTGCATTAAATACGGCGTTAAAATATTAAAGGCACCCCCTAGACAATGATAACACTTTGGGGTTAAAGTTTTTGGTTACTGAATAGCAATTCAAAGAAAGGTGTTAAAATGAATTAAAGCTATTTTCAGATATTAAAAATTAATGTTTTTGCTTAGAGAATAGATCTGAATGTGCTTTTTATAACAAATTAGATATATAAATGGAAACTGCTAAAAAATGTTCAACTTCAAACGGCTTGGATAATATTTCTATTTCCTTTATTTATTTTTCCTGTTTCTTTAAAAATGAAGGACCAATAAAGAAAAAAAAACTAACAATGTTAGCTGCCATGTCTAATGAAGAGTGGGATTTATATTGTTAACTATATCAAATTTGTTTCCCTTTTATTTATGGATTTCATGACATATGTTTAGTGAGCTTATCTATAAATTTTTTGTCTAACAGGTTTATCTAGCAACCATCCGGTATTGCATTATTATAATCTCTGTTGTTGACATTGACCTCTTCTAATAATTTCCTTTATATTTCCTAAATTTTATCTTATTATTGTTATTTATATTTTAGCGATTTCAAAAGATGACATTTGACAGTCATTTAGCAAAGCATTATAGACATGAATATTTTAATAAAGTAAGAGGGTTATTAAATTAATACTCTTAAATATATAAAGGCTAAGAAAATTTTACACTTTTATGGGAAAGAAATTTATGATCATATTCCAATTTTTTGGATTTGAAGAAAAGGCTTATCATAACTAAGCCACGTGAGAATATATATATAAATTCTTTTTAACTAAAGGAAAAAAACTAGGTGTATATACTGTCGTAGTATATTATTACATTTTTTTAAAATTTATATTTGATAGAATGTTCTTAATTATAAAAATAATTTATATAGGAAAATTAGGAGATATTGGAAAATGGGTACAAAATGGATTAAGGTGGTTGACCTATTAAGAAAAAAAAGATTTTGATCGGTGACGTACCTCCTCCTTAGCGTTAGGGCTGTACCAAATAAGAATCAACGTGCTTAAGATATTAACTGCGAGTCCAAGAACTGTGATGAGATTGGGAGCCAGCCATAAAGGCACTTGAGTCACAAGCCAATTCCACCAAGATTGAAGCCAAGGATCTAATAAAGACACATTTGCGCAAGAGTATTTATGTTCACAAAGACGTTTTAATTGGGCTGGAGAAAGCAGCTTTTCACGATAAAATAACATGGCCGGTTTAATATTTTCTTTTCAAGTCATGTAAACATGATCTAATAAAACATAGATTCGATCAGGGGAGTTAATTTTTTTAATTAAATTTTTTACAGAATAAGTAATCTAATGTGTTATGTCAGGAAAAGATAGAAATCTGCTAAAGTCGATCAATTAACGGAGCTATTTTATCTGCTCATGTCGACCTGCCATCTAGCGTGTGCATCAAAAAGTAAGCGACGCTGCTTGATGGGCAAATTGAACAAGCACAAAACTTAGAGCCAAATTTAAATAATTGGAAAAAAATATTTAAATTGATATCTTTTTTGAAAAATAATATATTATTTGTCAAAATGATTACTAAAATATAAACCAAAAAATATATTAAAATTTTTAATAATTAGTTAAGCCAGCTGATCAGATTGAAAAGCAACAGCAAACAAAATAATACTTGTTAAGCTAGGTAAGTAGTACAAACTCTCTGAAAAGGTGACCTCAAGAGGGTTGAATCTTGTATGTATATTATCCATGGTTATATCTCATCTGGTAAACATCGTGTGGATTTTCTCATCCTATGAATATCTAGTTTATAAGAATTCAGCAATCAAAGACAAAATTAAATTAAATAATACTTTTTATAAAATTTCGGAATTCAAAGCCATATAAATATATCTACTTATTAACTATTATTTATAACAGGGGTTACCAGCTCAAGTTGAGCCACGGATCAGTTTTACACTTCAATATTACCCCCCTTTAAGAAATGAGCACGATTCAAGAGCGGAAACAGGGGGAGGGGGTAAAGGGGGTAATTACCCCTCCAAGATTTGAAAAAATACTTTTTTTTCCGAAAAAAAAATTTATTTTGAATGTAAAATTTTAATAATACTTAAAAATTTGATTTGTATTTATATTCTGGCAAACAAGTACAGAATGTGCCTTTAAATTACCGAAATTAAGAAAAATTTGTGTGCTGTGCGACCAGTCACATCAGATTACCCCCCCTACAGAAAGTTTCGTATAGTTTTTGGCCCCATGGCCGAAACCAGGATTTTTGGCCGAAACCTAATTTTTATATTAAATTTAATAAAAATAATAATATATAAAAATTCCTTTGGCAAGAGGGCATGGGACCAGCCTAGAGTTTGGAAAATCTTTGAAACATATTGATGAGATTTATTGTTGGATACATAGTCCACCTAAGTCCAGTTCTATCCCAAGTAACGATGTGCTTTCATTGCACCAGGCTAAGACCACAGGGTTCTCGGCCTTACCAGTAAAAACTCATATTCCTTATTTACAGATGTATATAGACCTAAGGTTAATTTTGACCAAAGAAGTGAAAAATCGGCCAAGATACTTTATCAAAAATTTAGATTTAGATAAATAGGGAATGTGAGTTTTTGCTGGAGTAATCTAGCGTCAGCTTTTCTGTTGGAAATCTCCGATACTGAAGGATCCGAAGGTCTGAGTTCTGGGGGTCAAATGGACACTGGATGTACCTGCAAAAATAAATCTCACACTATTATTAGTTGGAAACCAATTGTATATCTCTCGCCTCTCAAAGTATATATATATATATAATTTTTTATTATGTCAGGTCAGTCGGACCCTACCTCACAGGTCTTCCGTGGTCCGATGTCATACACTAGCCGGGGGCTGGCCAACCCCAATCAACGTTCATGGAAATTTTTAATTGCGCCCTTGCTTCCAAAAAGGTTGGCCACCCCTGCTCTATTAAGTAGACCAAGAATAAGATGACTAGGAAACATCAGATGAGATGCAGAATCCCCGGGCTGGCAGGATCATCCCTTCTTTTCTATCCTAGAAACGAACTTAATTCCTGAAAGAGTAATATATGTCAGATGTTTTAATTAATTGTGGTTTAGAGACCACAGATCGAAAAGGAAACTGAGCAGCTAGGGCCAGGATCTTCAGCTCAAATTTAAGGAATTTGATATGTAAATATGTTGGTATGAATAAGAATATTTTATGGAATTGTAGAAGGAATTTGTTTTAAAGAAATATTAACTTTTAAATATTTTTATTACGAACATATTTACAAAAAAAGTTAAAGACTAGTGAAAACATAAAAAAATGAATGAAAATATAATTATTTTTTTTTTATATCTTTTACTATTTATGTTAATATGTTTTTATTGGTGGTGTGAATTTTATATTTAAATAAGATCATTTTTTTTCTGCTAACATTCTGCTCCTTTGAATTGCTTTAATGCTAATGGCACTGAAAAAAATAGGAGTGAACCAAAATTACTTTGGAAATTTTATTAGTTAAAGTAATTATATTCTAACGATTGATATTTGGAATAGCCAAGTAAACGAGTTTTGCAAAGTTTGCCACAAGAAATTAATTAACATTAATTTGAGAAGTCGATTTTGTTTAAATTATTTTTTAATATATCATATAATTCCCGGTCCTCAGAAAACTTATGATAGGCAATTTGACAATCACATTACATTATATAATATATTGATTAGTTTATAAGAACTACAAGTTTTGATTTTATAAAGTACAGTGAGACAATATTAAGTCCCACCCATGCGTTTTCAACTTGTGTGATTATTTCAATGTTTTTAAAAAAATATTATATATTTTTTAATGGAAACTTTCATGGTTCAAATTTGGAAAATTTCCAATAAAGATTTTCATTTTCTTTTATAAAACAATGAAATAATCACAGGTAGAAAACGCATGGGTGGGACTTAATATTGTCTCTCACTGTACAGTTTGTAGTCTATATTACATTTATAATTTAATTAATAAGCAAGCCTATTAGATTCGAAAAATGAAGAAACAAGTAATCATTGATTCGGGGTATAATAGAATTAGAAAATCAAACTTTAGCTTTACCGAATCGAAATTTACAAAAACTAGCAATTTTGATAAAGATTAGTAAAAAACATATTTAAATGTAGTTATTGATTTAATAGTTTCTATTTTACTTTACAAAGTCCTGTGGTATCACAAGCATAGCTCATTTACATGTGAATGTTCCATATTCAACCTATTTATATATATATATATGAAAAATAAGGAAATAAATATGATTTTAGAAAATCATCATCATGAATTTAATTAAAATCTTTATCGAAATAAATTTAAAAAATCTTTTGAAATAAGGTAATTATTTGACTTAATTCTATTATTATTTATAAAAAATATATAATATACTTACATATTCGAATAATTCCACACAAAACAAAAAATGTAATCACATTGCTGATTACGGCTTCCTTAGCCTTTTTCTTATCCTCATCATCATGGCAGGGATCACATTTAGCGTTTGGCTGAAGTCGAATCATTTTTCGAATATTTCTTTACTTTAAATTTTTAAAAGAATTGAAGATTTGATTAATTATACTATTTGATTTAAATCATAGAGATGATGAAATGAATCAAATCAATTCAATCTAAATTCAATATTGATTCCAACAGAAGTTAGAAACCATAAAAAATATTCATAGATAATCATGGGTATATGGTATTAAGTTATCAACTCAACAACAATTCTCGTTCACAAATAAAAAGGAGCAAAAATTTAAATAATTTATTTCCACAAAAAAAAGGCCTAAAAAATAATTAATTATGGATTTTTTTTAAAACTATATTTATATTTATCATGTTTGTCATGATTACTACGCTCAATTTTTAAAATGAGTACTTGAAAAATTTAGAAAAATCTATTGTAGTGTTATGGGGTTGAGAGACCAAAGGTCAAAAATTCCGAAAGAATTAGCCTGAGCAAAATTGTTTAAATTTGGAAATTATATTTTTGGTCTATTCAGCTAAATTAAATAAAGTAAGATTGCAAATTTATACATTATTATCGAATGAAAAACACGTTCAACTTAACTCTTTCGCCGACTCATGGATTTTGGTCTCGCATAAATACGAATCGACGACCCGGAGCCCAGGGGACGTCTGCCCGAAAACCTGGAGCTCGTCACTACACAACTCTGGGACCCATCGCTGTACAATACTACATTTTGAATAAAACCCAAATAATCATAAAACATCTCTTTTGAATACCCTAAAACTAAATCCCTCACCAACGGCCATTTAACCAGCGACGACAACGGGCATCCCGGAGGACAACAACAACGCACAACACAACAGTAGATCAAAAATTTTTAACTTTGCCCATCAACCGTAGGATGGACAGGTAAACTTAATGTAATCGTAAAAAAAATCGAAACCTCCCAAAATGCGTTTTGAGTTCCCCTGAATCCATTTAAGTAGTTTTTGGAATAATGTCTATACCGGGTATCCCAGGTGTCACGCACCCCATTCTTTGTTCTTGCCAGATAATATACATATTATTATTAAATAAATTTCAAATTGAACCAATTTTGATACCCTTTACCTGTGGCTTAGGGCTAGAGCATTATTAGCCTCTGGTACGGTGAGAGCTACAATTAAGTCCCACCTGGGAACAAGAGCCTTAAGTATATGGTATATAGCATTGTTTCCCAAACTGTGCGCCGCGGCTGTCCTCTTGGGGCCACGTAAAAATTTATTGAATATTGCAAAAAAAAAAAAATAGTATTCGCTTTTAGTTTTTCTCTATTAATCGAAAAATTAAAGTCAGGAGTTTATTTATTAAAGAAAATTGCAAACAAAGAAGAAAAACTATTTGCAACAGAAGTGAGGATAGGTCAGGGCCGGATCTAGGGGGGGGGGCAGTGGGTGCATGTGCTCCGGGCGGCAGATATCAGGGGGCGGCAATTAAAGAAAGATTTACTAAAAAAAAAGGTAAAATGATATGAATTTTGTATAGAAACTTTTAAGGAGGGGGCGACAAATTAAATTTTGCCCCTCCTAAAAAATCTCATAGTTCCGGCCCTGGGATAGGTGTAGGCTAGTTTCTTGGCAATGACAAAATTACTTTTTAGAGTGTGTTCTCCAAATATTTCGAAGCCATTCAATAGCACTTCTTTCATCTCGCTGCTGTAAAAATAAAGAAAAGAATTAGTAAAATTTGAAATATACAAAATAAGTAATTATATAGATAATATTTAAGATATTATATATAATCACGTTCAGATCTATGAAGAAAAATCATACAATTTAATATTTATTAAGCCCTTGAGCTATGGCTAGTAAATCAGCTTCTGGTGCCAAAGGTCAAGGGTTCGCAACCCGTCCCAGGCGAATGAATCTCATTTGAATAGGATACCAATCAAATGAAATAAATTAGAACGGGCTCTAAATGACCTCAGATGCAGAAAAAAAGACCTTAAATAAATTAAAAAAAAAAAAAAAAAAATTATTAATTTAAATATTCGACAACAGTTAGGGTGTGAACCACGGATCCACCGATTTGTACTCAAGTGTGCCCTAACCACAGCACGGCATTCGGATATTTAAACTAGCTGAGATCACTAAATTAGTTTTCGGGAGAATCGGACTCAAAAACGAAGCCTCAAATTTCTCTATAAAAAATATTCATGTTATACGTTTAGATTTAATTTTAGTATAGAAAGATTGAGGTGTAGGGGCTATAGCTGATAATACAATTTATTTAAGGTTCAGGAAATCCCAAATGAGCAACGCAGCTAGTCGTTTTTTCAATTTTTATTTAAATATAAAGTGCCAGGGCTAACGTTTCGGTCACATATAGAACCAAGAGGAATAATAAATTGACAATGGCTTGGGTAAATGTTTTATATAAATTATGTAATAGTGCAACTAGGAAGAATTTGTGATCAATGTTTGATTTTGTCTGTTATATTTTAACCCTGATGATGGTCCTATATGTGGCCGAAACGTTGGCCCTGGCACTTTATATTTAAATAAAAATTTAAAAAACGACTGAGTTGCTCATTTGGGATTTCCTGAATCTTAAATAAAGTTATACGTTTATTTATTTTATTCATTTGTACAGCCGCTGACGAAGAAGCGCTATTAAATGCCTTCGAAATATTCGGAGAAAACACTAAAAAAGTTATTTTCTCATTGCCAAAAAACTAGCCTACACCTATCCTCATTTATACCACTTGGAACGCCACATCCTTTCGTGTATTTGTGATATTGGCATGGAACGCCACGGGAAAAATTCTGATATATTAAGGGAAACCGATAAAGTTTGGGAACCCCTGGTTTATAGGGAAAAAATTTTATTAACCGAAAAAGTAAAGTAAAACAAAACTGGTACAAATGATTTTATTTTACCTTTTCGAATTATTTCACTATATTATATATATAGAATATATATATATATATATATATAGAATATATATATATATATATATTGAGCTGGGGACCAGCAAGACTGCGACCCCGTAAACAAACCACCCCAACAATTCCCCCTAATTCCATACTCTTGAAAATGGCTCCAAAAGGAGAGCCGAAACGTCGAGTAAATCTCAACATCACACGCGACTCAACCCGAGAAAACTTATCTTGCTATATATATATATATATATATATATATATATATATATACTTAAGGCTCTAGCTCCCAGGTGGGGACTTAATTGTGGCACTCACTGTACCAAAGGACAAGGTTTCGCATCCCGTTCATTTATGTCAAATTAACCGTCAATTATTTCAAATTAATTGGATACCAAGCAATTGAAATAAATAGGGACGGGTCCTAAATGGCCTCGGATGCTGAAAAAGACCTTAAATGAAGTATAAAAATAAAAACAATTTTGATAATCTAAATCATTGATTTATCTAGAGGGCAAGTAAAACATGAATCCCCCAAAAGAGCAAAATTAGTTCAAGCTGTTTGGTGTTTTTGGTTTGGAAATAAATGCCATCAATATTTCCATTAAAAAAAAATTTTTTATTAGAAAAAAAATACTATAAAGTCTTTTGGTTTTAAGACAACTAATCTAAATATAGAATAAAAAGAAAATCAAAAGTATAAATAAAAATTTAATCAGTCTATTATTAAGTCAATCATTTATTCCACAAAGCAAACTAAACTTTTTCCAAGTTTGTCATGGAACATTTTTTTTTTTTGTTTGTTTAGGAAGTGAATTTTTTATTTTAAAAACTTAAAAATATATATATATAACATATATTCAATTTTTAAGCGTCATACTTTTAATTAAAATAAGAATTTTTTCAAACATTTGGTTTTTGTGATTTTTTTTTTTTTTTTTTTTTATTTGTCAATTTTAGTTAGGTTGTTGATATTTTATGAAATTAATTTTCATAAATAGATTATATATAAAAATTTAACTAATTCATTAAATACTAGTATTTTTTTCAAACATAATGAATATTTATATATTTATAATCTTTTTGTTTTTCGGATTTGTTTTAAACTAGGAAAATTTAAACATTTTTATTTTATTTTTTTTCTTTTACTTTATACATGAGCTACGAAGGATTTAACGAGCTTTTCATTAACTCGCTTAGGCCTAGCGAAGCAAATGCTTTTTCTTTTTAAATGGTTACTAAACATTCGGCCATTCTACAAATTTTATTATAGTGATGAGAATTTGGTTGAAAAAATTTGCAGAACTTTTCAAGAAATTGATGAACTGGCTATTCAGACAATTAGTTAAAATTATAAAGAGGGTCGTTTTGTGAAATAGAAGCGAGTTGAAGGTCGTTATATAAAATGGTTTAAAATAAATTATAGAATAACATTAAATATAAGGGCAAGATGTTGGAGTAAATTATTATAAATTGTATATTTTAATATTAAAAAAAAAAAATTGATTATTGACATGTTTCTTTGATGATCTCTACAAATGCGGCCCATTTTAATCCATCTTTATGAAAAATTTACTAAAATTGACCTTTAATAGCCAGTTCAACATTTCTTTTTGAAAAATTTTAAGAACACTGGAGTATTTTTTGACGCATTGACTTGTTATAATCAATTTTATAACAATATATTTTAATTTTAAACCACTCCTAATAATGAAAAATTATTTGGACATATTATAAATTTAAAACAAAAATTAGGAGTAAAAATTTTGACTTAATATTGCTGGCCTCTTTTAAAAAAATTAAATTCTTGATTAGAATTATTATATTAATTTACACTATTTTGTTAAGAATTTAATGGAGGCAAATCCAATTATAAATTATATATAAATATATACAGTATATATATAATGGACGATGTTTTTCATGAAGTACCAACCGCCATTACCCTAAATCTGAGATAAGGAGAATGCCATTCCCACACTTTTAAACAAAATCAATGGCAATGACTTTTTTCTTGTTTTATACAAAAAAAGGTGCACAGAGTAATAATGTAAAATTTAAATAAAAAAAGTAGATCTTCTTTTTCCCTACATGGTGGTTTTATCTCAATTTCGATCATAATGGCGCTTGGTTCCTTCATACATAACATCGCTAATATAACATCAAGAATGTTAGATCAAAATAATAATATAGTAATTTTTCAATATTAATTCTGGATTAGCAAATAATCGGAGAAAAATTTTGATTTTATTATATATTGTTTTGATTGAGCTTATTTTTCAACCAAAATCAGTTTGGTTTTAAACAATGAATTCTTTCGTGTGGCATTTTTAGTACAATTGTTTTTACTAATTACACAACGAAAGAAATATAGTAACTTATTAGGAACTTAAAACAAAACTTTGGTAACTGTATCGTAGATCGATAATCTTGAACTCTTCCCATATATGAATTAGCAATGAAATTATATTTTTACTCCATCTTTTATGAAATGTTATACCAAATGGTGATATTCAAAATTATAGATATACGATGCTAATTTAGTAGTAAAGAATATTCTTTTTGATTTAACATTCTAATGGCTAGTTAATTTCTGTTTTGCTTGTTTTAAATTTATAATGTGTCATTAATTAATGTAAATTATATTTTTCAAATTCAAATCAAAACTAGAAGAATCGCGTATTTAGACTTAATTTTTAAATATCTTGTTAACATTTAATATAACAATTATAAAATCAAAAATAAAATAATTATATTTATTTAAAGTCAAGCTAGAAAAATATTCCATTTCATCGATTCGCCTATTCGGTAAATACGTTAATTTTTCTTGCAAAATTTACTATTGATGAATGGTTGATTTTTGCTATGCACACAAGAAAGGATCAAGAAGTTTTCATTTCTTTTTTTTAATTCATTTTTTTTTTTTTAGAACCAACTATCAATTTCTGGTGATGGTTCATTTGAACATTATCAAAAATTCTTATGTACAATGTTGTGAAAGCATGCACGCTACTTAGAACAAATAGACAATTATTTAAAAATTTACAATAGCACATATTACTAACTAGATCTGGATTTTTCTCAAAGATTTTTTTTTATAAATTATTCTTTAATAATCGGTATTTATATTTACAATAATTCATTATATTTTATATATCTTTGAAATGTATATATAAATTATGTTTATATATATATATTTATATAGATAGATTTATTTTTTTATATATTATATATATTTATATAAAAGAAAACTAAAAAATATCGACTGAAAACAATAATTAAAAATATTTAAAATAAACTTTCAATTTTATATCACCATTTCTTTCCAACTAAATATGGCGAATTTATAAATTCATTATGATTTAAAAGCCATGGATTATTTTTTTTTTTTTAATATTTGGAGATTCGTGCCGTCAGAGTTCCTAATATTTTATATTAAAATAAATATAAATGAAAAAATTCTACTTAATAAATCAATATCATGGTTATGGAAAATAAAAATAATTTTAAAAAAATTACAAAAAAAAGAAAATTTCGTTGAAAAAAGTAAAGTTACTATGCTAGAGGAATCTTTTTCTTTTTGAAAAAAATATTTTCCCGAATCGAATTTGCTCTTGGTAAGGGCAATCCGCAACAGATAAGTATCTATCTATGTTATAATTATAGATATTAAAACTATTATTAAATAAATACAAATTCCATTAAAAAATTTAAAATAATATTTTACAACGCAAAAGTTTTTTCATATCAACTGATTTTAATCAATTAATACAATTTCTTGTCAGATTGTAGATGAATGGTAAAATGGCTCGAAAAAGACAGACACATGGATGTATCAAACAGGATTGAAACTTTGCAGTCAGGAGTTTAAATAAAGAAATATTTTATTTAATTTTTATTCGCCGACGTTTCGGTCGCCAATCACGACCTTAATCAGGGCAAATTATACTTAGGTATTTTAATGTTCATTGCAATTATATACAATTTCTTTTTATTTTGATTTATACAAAAATTAACATTTATTTGCTACTCGGATCTCTGATTCATCATGAATGATAATTTTTGTACATATCAAAGTAAAAAGTAATTGCAAAATAAAAAAAAATGAACATTAAGATACCTAAGATCGTGTCTAATTGACAATATTTGCCCTGATGAAGATCGTAATTGGCGATCGAAACGTCGGCAAATAAAAATTAAATAAAAGATTTCTTTATTTAATCTCCTGGCTGCAAAGTCCCTGCGAATCCTGATTAAATCTCCACAGCCATAAAACATCAAGTACATGAATGTATTGTTTATCTACCCACATAGCTTCTCCTAGTGAAAGTGAAAACATAAGAAAGTGTTCTTAGGGTCAGGACACTATTTACAGAAACTGCTTATATATACATATATAGCCCTACATATATATATATATTTAGAAAATTTTACTTCTGTAGAATGTCGGTTGAAAGGTGCTTTTATATTATAAGAATTTATATGTATATATAATTTCTTTATTAGGAAAAATTTTTCAAACGACGACTGATATGCACTGTCAGTTTCGGTCTCAAACGTTGACCATCATCGGGTGTGTAACCGTGTTTGGGTACAAAACTGATAAAGTATTTCATTCGTTCTGAAAAATTTTTTCCTACATATGGAATATATATTTTAATGTTAATCAGATTTATATAAATGATACTTAATAATAAGCATTTAAATTTTCTTTAAAAAATTAATATATAAAATAATTTGGACGGAAATATAAAATTATTCAAATTTTAAATAGTAAATATAATAATTTTTTCTTTCTCATCTTTTCTATTAAAATTAAAAATTATATTAAATTTTTAATACAGTATATACAGGGTCTAAATTAAATGTGGGCCTCTATTTGGACAATGTTATGTACGAAGGAACCAAGCTCCATTAATCTAAATCTGAGATAAAGGCCATTTCATTTGCACAATTGTAAACAAACCCAATGGCAATGACTTTTTTTCTTGTTTTATACAAAAAAAAGTGAACAGAGTAATAATGTTGCGATTTAAATAAAAAAGTAGATCTGTTTCTCTACAATGGCGGTATTATCTTAATTTCGACCAAAATGGCGCTTGGTTCCTTCATACATATCATGGTCCATTTATGGGGTGTATTCTACTCATTAATTTGAACAAAGATTGTTAGGGGTGAATACCTATTACTGGGAGGCATTCAAATCCTCCTTAGGCAGAAATTTATTCATCTATTAGTGATGCCTACTCGTGACCAAGAGGAAGGAAACGGGAGTACCCCTATTAGCATAATTTCCTTGAAAGCCAGTCTCTAGAGCAGCGATTCTTTTTCAGTATACTCTCCCATCCCCTAAAACGTGTCGACCATAAAATAAAAGTCATCACTTTCACATTTGTAAATTTTCATTCAATCAAATGAAATAAAAAGGATCGTGAACCTTAAAAAAAAATTCATCATTGAATACATTGAATAAATGAATATTGACATTGTTATTTATTTGCTAAACTGAAATCTCTCTCGATTATGTGAGAAGTGGCTGTTTGAAGATTAGATTATTGGTTGAGGGGATTGCACCAGGCAGGATAGTCTCCATCGAATGGAAATCTCAATAAAAGAAGAGATTTCATTTGAAAGAGGCTCTCCTGCCTGGTGTAATCTTCTCTTCCATTTGAAATCTCTCTTCCCTCGATTACGAGTGATTAAAGATAGTGATGATGTCAATATGATTAACCTTACAAGTCAAGGGGTGTGGGTTTTGATCCCAGGGAGTCCGAGGAATTTTTTTAAAACCAATTGGTAAAAATAAATATACATGACTCATTGTTTAATATTTATATAAAATTTTCTGTTTATTTTTTAGAGTAGAATACAACCCTTAAAAGAGAGTCTTTCAATTCAATTGAATTAAATAGAGACGGGGTCTAAATGGCCTTCGATGCCGAAAACAGGGGGCGGATTAAATTCAAAAAGTTATAAAAACTAGTAATCTAAAGAAATTATGATTTCCGCTCTTTAATTTCAATTGAATTTGTTACCAATCAATTTAAATAAATAGGAAAGGGGTCTAAATGGCAATAGATGCCGACAAAGTACTTAAATAAAAAAAAAAAAAACCAACCCCCCCCCCCCGACAAAATTGCATTAATCCGCACCTGGCCGAAAAAGACTTTAAAGGAAATAAAAAAAAAAACGCCTCTCATTTAATCTACACGCTATAATAAATAAGTTAACAAACTCTTTGTCATAATATCTCAGCCGAACCTTGTTTTAACCTTTTTTTCTTAAAACTTCCTACACAAAATTTATATCAATTTACCTTTTTTTTTTAGTATACGAGTCTCATTCTATCTTTTCGAACTCGGATTTCGTTTTATAAATTCAACTTTGAATTGGGATATCGTCTCCATATCACAATTAGTAACGTTTTGTCCAGACCCCTACCCCCTCCTAACGCGTTATGTAATATGTGGAGAACCCCTTATGTTATTTTGGTTTCATGTATAACTTTTAATTAGGTTAATGGCAGGAGGTGGCAGCCAGGAAGGAGCGTCTCCAAAACAAAGAAACTCCCAGATATTCACGACGTTTCGGTTTAAATTTATTTGACCATTATCAGGCAATCAAGAGTTGTCATATGTAAATTTATATAAATATATTTATTTTTATTAATATATATTATTTATATATATAAAAAATTTACATATGACAATTCCTAATTGCCTGATGATGGTCAAATAAATTTAGACCGAAACGTCGCGAATATCTGAGAGTTTCATTGTTTTGGAGACGCTCCTTTCTGGCTGCCACCTCCTGCCATTCTTCTAAGATATTAATCACAGCCACTTCTACACACGAGAAATTATTTACTTATTTGTGTTACGAATAATAAAAGAAAAATAAATATATATAAGTTATATATATATATATAAACATTTTTGTCTAGAATATTAAGAAGTAAATATAAATATATTAGGAACCCTGTTCTTAAAAATCCAAGGCTTTTTTTTTTAAATAAAATTAATATGAGGCAGCCAAAGGATGTGGGGGAGGAGGCGGAGGAGGTGGCGGTGGCTGAGGTGCTCCATGTTGTTGTTGAGGGGCATTTTGTTGAGGTTGTTGATTTTGTTGAGGAGGAGGAGGTGGTGGTGGTGGCGGTGGTGGAGGTACAACCATACCAGGAGGGGCATTACCAGTCGAAACAGCAACAGCAGCTGCCGCAGCCGCTGCTGCAACAGCTTCACCATGTTTACGTAAATGGCGTAACATATTACCTTTTTCGATAAAAGTTTTACCGCAATCGGGACATGCATGGGGACGATCGGTTGAATGACTACGCCGATGTGAAACGAGGTGACCTTTACACATAAAGTCTTTAGGACATAAATCGCAACGAAATGGACGTTCCGCGGCTGCCCCTTTAGTATGAGAACGTTGATGGAAAAGGAGGTTGCCTTTTAATCGAAATGATTTGCCACATTCATTACAAGCATAAGGTCGCTCATGTGTATGACATTGCATATGATTCACTAAATGCTCTTTACGTGAAAATGGTTTAGAACAAACATTACAACAATGGGGGGATTCTGAACTATACTGACGCATATGATTGGTAAGATGTTCTTTTCGTGTAAATGTCTTACTACAAAATTCGCAGCGATGCGGTGACTCGCCGGTATGAATGCGTACGTGATTAGTAAGATGCTCTTTCCTGGTGAATGTTTTGCTGCAGTAACTGCACCGATGCGGTGATTCCCCTGTATGTTGCCGTACATGATTAGTCAAATGCTCTTTGCGCGTGAACGACTTAGTGCAAAATGTGCATTTGTGCGGCGACTCGCCTGTATGTTGGCGCACATGATTCACTAAATGGTCCTTGCGGGTGAAGGCTTTAGGGCAGTACTGGCATTGAAACGGAGTTTCGCCGGTATGCTGCCGTACATGGTTGACCAGATGCTCCTTACGTGTAAACGACTTACTACAATACCCGCATCGGTGTGGCGACTCGCCCGTATGTTGACGTACGTGATTAAGAAGATGTTCTTTTCTGGTGAAGGTTTTGCTGCAGAAGTCACAGCGATGTGGTGTTGCACCTGTATGCCACATGATGTGGTTAGTGAAGTGCTCTTTTCTCGTGAAGGCTTTCCCACACATCTCACAACGGAATGGCGTGTCATTGGTGTGGGAGCGCATGTGATTCGCCAGGTGCTCCTTTCGCGTATACTTCTTACCGCAAACGCTGCACGTGTGAGGAGTTTCACCTGCACCAACCAAGCATACGTCGAAAATAGTTCGCTTTTAAAATATTATTTAATTAGTTAACACAGTAGAACACGCTTTTTTTTTTTTAGTTATAGCCCTTAGAGTCTTCTAAGAGAAGATCCTGAAGATAAAAGGTAGAAAAAACTACAAATTTATATTATTTAGATAAAGTCAATACTTAAAATTTTTTTTTTTTGAAGCACTGCCAAAAAAATGTTGATTAAAAGCTTGTACAAATAATAACAAAATAGATTTACAGAGAGCGATATCAACCAAAAGCATTCAAATTAGATTTTCTAATTCAATTTATTTAATTAATGGAACTCTAAGGCCGGCCATTCACGATCGCTCCATCCGTCCAAAATGGAGCGATGTCACTCCAAAAACTGACCGTGAGTGGGGAAAACAAATGAATATCGTGTAGTGAATGGATGACATCCATTTGGAGCGATCGTGAATGGCCGGCCTAAGATCTATTGAAATTTCAAATTTGAAAAAATTGTGAATACTTTTTTATATCACTCAAGGAACCCATTGTTCAAAGAAGAGCATAAGCTAATCCAGAATTATACTACGCATGCGCTTAGTGAAATCGAATTGAGGAGTTTGAAACTTATTGTTTGGACCAAGCAGTTGCTGTCGCAGATGAAAAAATTTTTTATTTTTAAAGAGGATTTAAAAACGCCTCGTTTTTCATTTCCTCCCAGACAATGAGCTTCAAAAGCTTACATTTTATGAATAAAATATTTCTTCTAAGCATGCATCGTACAGTTCGGGAAGAGTTCAGCTACTTGTTGGAACAAACCTAAAAATTGAGATTTTCTTTATAATTAACTTAATAAATTGGCTAATCTTTACTATAAAGTTCGCTCCCACCAGGGAGAGCTGGCGTGCTTGATTCACGATTCCCTCATTCTCCACTTTGTGATTCGTTCTTTTAATTTAATTTTAAAATCGCCATGAGAATTAGCTCAATTCTATGGATTTTGTTTTGTTTGCAGAAATAAATATTATTGTTATTCAATATAACTTGGAAACAAAATTGTTTACAATTAGTTATTTCCTTTCTCATTTCCCTCCCTCTCCATTAAGCAGAGTTATTGCAGTTTATTTATATATTTTAGAAATTCCTTCTTTTTGCCATTTTGCCCTCCAGTTTCCAAATGTCTGGCATTTTCTTTTTTTTTTTTTACTGTAAAATCGGTATCATGCTAGGAGTCAGGACATTATGAAGGAATTCCTGGAGAGCATTAGGCAAGTATACCTTCCCTCCGAGGAGAGTCTGGTAAGGATCTTCTTTTTTTTTTTTTTTTTTCAAAAAAACCTTGTAGGGATCCCGACCTACTTATTTCAGTCCGGTACTGTTAGGTTTTCCTTTAGATTAAAAAAAGAGATTCGGTAACTTAAAAAAAAAAAAAAATTGCGATTCCCTTTGAGCTCTGCATAGCTTCGAAATGAATGGTTTTTGAACCGAAAAGACACTAGTGAGAAAACAAATAGTCCGTGCGAAAGAAACGAACGAATGAATCATGAACGAAGAGCTAATCTGAAAAATGTACTAGTTAAGTGTAAGCCAGCGCTCTCTGGGGGAGCGGACATTATAGTAAAGATTTCCCAAAAAATATTTCATAAAATATAATTTAACTTGGAATTTATAAAATATGTTTATTTTCGAGTGAAAATTTTTTTATTTTATAAGCGTGCTTTACTGTTAAAATCTATTTTAAATTTTATACGTTAGCAAGAAATGAATTGATAAAATCGCATGGCCACAGAACCCTAGCTCCGCCACCATTGGTGTTTTTTAAAGAAATACAATTTTATTAAGGCAAAGGAAGGGATAAAAGGGGGAGGGAATATTCTTAAATTTTTTCCTTTGATTACGAATTAAATAATTTATAAACTATTATGAAATTTTCTAAAAGGTTTTAAATGATTAAAAATATTAAGTTTAATTAAATTTTAACTGGTAACCGAAGGTTTAGTTATTAATGATTTACTGGGTAGATTTAATAATATCACAAATTAATTTTGTTTTAGAATATCTATCTAGTTGTTCATAAAAAAAATAAAAACGGGAAAATTATCTATTTGTATGATATGCATCTTGATGATATTTGAAAAATTAAAGAGAAATAAATATTTAGGATTATTTAATGAAATGCAAATATTTTGATTAAAAATCAATAAAAATAAGATTTTGTAAATTTCCTCCTCGAAACGAACAAGATAAATATTGCACTCCGTTCATTCTTGATGAAATACAGTATTCTAAAAATGAGTGTATCTAAAAAAAGAAATATTTTGGTCTATTCTCTCTGTTCTCGTTCTCTGTTTATGGAACTTGGGTTTTAGGAAAAATGGAAATGACCATCCTTTTTTTACCCAAATAAATGACAGAGCTGAAGCTATATTTTTCTAAATGGAACAAGAAACAAGATCTTGTTTCTTAACGTGTGCTTGTCGACAAGCACACGTTCACGTTCGACTGACAGATTCAATAATTCAGACTCCAATGAATCCAATACTTTCTCTCTCTCTCTCTCTATATATATATATATATATATATGTATATTAACATATACATATAGGTAAGAGTAAGTAAAAAGTAAGATAGAAATGTTCTCTAAAGAAATTAGCATCTTTTCTATTCAATGAACCTACTACTAATCGTAATATTTGCATTTCTTATTTTTCACTATTTTGAATATAACTAACAGCAATAGATGATAAATCAATAGACATAATTTTTTATAATAATTAAATATTATTGATGCTGGGTAGGCAGCCAGGATAAATAAAACACAATTTTATTTCAATGTGCTCGTCGTCGTTTCGGGTGCTAATCGCCCCCTTCCTCAGGACTGAGCAGGTGTCAATTGTAACAATTAAACCTAATTAAACCTTAATGAAACCTTATTGTTACTATTGAGACCTGCTCAGTCCTGAGGATGGGGGCGATTAGCACCCGAAACGTAGATGAGCAGATTGAAATAAAATTGTGTTTTATTTCTAATCCTGGCTGCCTATCCAGCATCAATAATATAGTCTCCAGCCAAAGAAAATAAACCATAAAAATTAAAATTTATTTTCAAAGCTCATTTAGAAAGATTTCGATAGCGATTTATTCGAAGACTTCTTCATTCATTATATTCATTGTTGGCAAGAAATTTTATAGACAGGGAATTTTCACGATTAACTATAAGACATAAAAGGTCTTTATTTATTTACACGATTGTTTCATGAGTGCTTGATTAAGTAAAGCATTTTATGAGAAAGTCTATTCTGTAAATTCAAAATTTTATTATGTTACCACCACCAAAAATGACGATCATTAATGATCCCTGAGTAATTTTGATTTGCTAAGTCTTTTGGAAATAAAGTATTATTTATAAAAAAATATATGTGTACTGATTTAAATCAATTATAGAATTCGGTAAAAGTTACTATTGATTTTTTTTAATGAAAATGATATCATAAAGAGCATAATGTTTGACTCAACTAGATTAGGGTTGGAAAACCCAGAGCATGAGGGAAGAAAGGGCCGAAGGTGGCGGGTGGGCCGGGCGTACCTGTGTGCCACATGACGTGGTTCATGAAATGCTCCTTGCGCGTGAACGCCTTGTTGCAAGCGTCGCAGCGGTGCGGCGTCTCACCTGTGTGCTTTCGCACATGATTCACCATGTGCTCCTTTCGGGTGAAGGCCTTAGCGCAGAACTGGCAGCGATATGGTGTCTCCCCGGTATGGCATCTGGCCGCAAGCGATTTTTCCCCGAAAAAAAAAATCAGAAAATAAGATTAGTTTTCGGTTTAAATTAACCGTTTTAAAGTCAAACAAATAATAAGATGATATTATTAAAAATTTATAAATAATAAGCATTCATTTTGGTAATAATCTCTCAGTAAAATTAGATAAAAAAGTATCCTGTTACAGGTCTATTCTCTAAAAACTGACGTTAAAATTTAACATCATAAATTGGGTGTTAAAAAGTAAAGTAATAACATCAGCGTTATTCTCTAAACCAAGGTAACATTTTACTTTTTAGCACCAGGCGTTAAGATAGCTAGGTTTTCTGCTTGTTCATGTAGGTAGGCCTATCTGACACACCAGCGTTAAAAAATGCTAAACAACATGTTAGTTTAATCTCAAAGCTGTCAAAATCATAACCTTACTTTAGGTTAAATACGCCATTTTTATGCATTAAATACGGCGTTAAAATATTAAACGCACCCCTAGACATGACTTTAATTTTTAACACTATTGACTAAATGTTATCGCTTTGGCGTTAAATTTTTTTGCTTACGGAATAGTAATTTGAGGCAAGGAGGTGTTAAAATCAATTAACGTTGATTTCAGATGTTAAAAGTTAACGTTTTTGCTTAGAGAATGGACCTCTAAGTGTGGTAAATTAATTAAACCAAATGAAAATATCCTCGCTTCTTTTACATATTAAAAAAAAAATTTCTAACATTCAAATTAAGTTAATTAATTATTCCTGAGAGATTATCACTGCTTATATTGATATTGTTTCCGAATTTATTTTTGACTCCTTTTATAAAAATACATCTTTTAAGAAATCTAAATAAAAAGAAATTGTGATGGAAAAAAGGAAGTCTCAGGCAATTTAGAAATAGTTCCAAAAAAATCACTATACATAGAGAAATGTTAAATTGTGATACTAATTTTTCATTTAAAAAATTGATATAAGATTGTCAAGAATCAACTGGCAGCAACACCAGTTAAGATTGCGAATTGTTTTGGAACTTGAACAAAAAAAAAATATATATATATATATATATATACGCTAATAGTCAAAAATTTGTATATATATAATTTATAAAAGGAATAAATGATAACTAAAAATATTAAGGGTGAAAATATAACGTTATATGATATACAGAGCCGGCGGGTTATAAAAATTTACTTAGTTATTCATATTCGGAATTTGCATTCAAATTATTCTTTTCTAATCAATTTTTATAAGACAATTTCGGAATATTTCTTCTCATTGCAACACTGATATGCATTTCAAACGCGCAGGCTCTGCAGATGTATGATTAGATTCTAGAAGTAGTAAAAAATAAAAAAATTATTCTCAAGTTGACTTATTCAAATTGTTATGCATTATTTAATTTACTTAATAATATCACATTAAAACATATAAGAGAAAAACAATTTGAGATAAGGTTTTTTTTATATAAAAATCTTAATTTATGATTTTTCGAATTAAAATTAATTAGTGTTCCTTGGTTAAATGATTCCAATATACCTAAGTATAAATTATAAAGAAAATACTGTGCCAGCCAAAACCAACTAAATACCCAAGTTAATAGATATCATACCAATCTAGACATAATGTGCTGCAAACTTAATATTAAAAATATTCAAAAACAATATCAATCAAGATATGGGAGCACATAAAAGTAAGAAAATAAATAATCTAAACATTTGCATTTCTCAAGTTTCATAATTTTATTGTTTTTGAAATAAATCAAAATATTTTAGTGGTATGAATTTTGAAAATTTCTGAGACATGAAAAATGCAGAGATTAAATATATATTAACTATTGTAAAAATAATTTGAACTTATTTTATTGTTAGACTATATAAAACATAAATGTTCACCATCTCCTATGATAAAAAAGTATAAAAGGTTTGTTTTATCTATTTATTTTCTGTAATATTTAATAAAATTTCTATTGTTATCTTCTTAAAACAAAATTCAAATAAAATAGTTAAATAAAAGAATCGCTAAAACTCCGATTTTTATTTTATTTTTTACACTGTGAATCTAGATCAAAGGCGAACCCGGTGAGGGTTCAAACATTCCCCCTCTCCCAAACCAAGATACTTTAAGAAAACTATAAAATAATATTCAGGGTGACTGCTAATTCATGATACAAACTGTGAGGGCTGGGAGTACAGGACCCTAATATATATATATATATATATATATATATATATAGATATCGACGCTCTAATTAGAAAAGTGCCTAACTCCTCTTTTTTTCGAAAATCATTTTTTTCTATTTTCTGTTGAAAAATATTATTCCCCTGAACTGGGAAAGAGCGTAATTCAAATTTTTCAGTTCGAAAAGTTGCCGCACGAAAAGTGTTTAACAATGGCTCTAACAATGACAATGAAATGTTTTTTGGCTCTCCTGAAAAATAAACAAAAATGGAGTTAGGCACTTTACTAATTAGAAAGTCGATATATATATATATATATATATATTAGCTAAATATTTTCGAGATCTATATATTTGAATAAGATAATAGTATTCAAAATACCACGATTCGGACTTAACTAGTCATAGATATATTTAACAAGACTGTGAGTGTTTTTTATTGATGAGGCCAAACATCCCATGGCCCCCGGGAATCGAACCCAGGATCTCCGCCTTTCCGAGGCATTCCAGGCCACCGGACCCTTGAGGTCGAGGGTCCGGTGGCCTGGTGCAATGGATAGCACGCCTATGCCCCGGAAATGGGTTCGATTCCCGGGGGCCATGGGATGTTTGGCCTCATCAATAAAAAAACACTCACAGTCTTGTTAAATATATATATATATTAGGGTGATGACAAAAAATATTTTCATTATCCTGCCGTGGCTTTCGATGAACTTTTTTTTTTTGTATAGAAATTAAGAATATCTTGATTATTCTTCTTGATTTTGAAAAAAGTTCCCCCAGGGTTTACTTTAAAAAATCGTATTTAAGAAGCGTATTCTGACATCCGAGATCGCCTTTCTTGTGAGATAACCTGAGATAATCGTTGAAATTTTCGATTCTTGACAAATTCCTTTTATGTATTGTATTAATCGTGCCAAATTTTAGAATTTTTGTTTAGTGAATCGATTTAAAGTAAACCATTATACCAAACTGAAAGAATTGTTTTGGAATTTTTTTTTTTTTTTTTTTTTATTTTCATTTTTTTCGGCATCGAAGGCCATTTGGACCCCGTTTCTATTTATTTCAATTGGATTGGTAGCTGGTATATATGTCCTGGACTAAAATTACACCAATATTTATAAACCTTCCTATTAGGGTACAAAAAAATTCGTATTTATAAGCCCTGGGGCAACTTTTTACACACAAATCAAAAATGAATGTTACTTTATGGTTTGATTTGCAAAAGTTCACCCAGCGATATAGCAAGCGTTTTGAAATTCGAAAATGAGTTCTATAGTCATCACCCAAATATAAATAGGCCTATATAAAATCTTAAAATTGTCATTAATGTTTGGTTAACAAAGATGTCTTTGGATTCCTCATTAAATAAGGAGGAAACAAAATGTCATAAGAGATATTGCATTAAAATATGAATAAAATAAAATATGATTATTTATATTAAAATATATATAATAATATATATTTATATTAAAATATTAAAATAAGTGAAACGGTCCGCTAAGAACGGTAGAAAAAGATCCCACAATATTTATTTAGAAAACCGATTTCCTCAGCAAATCTTTTAATATTAAGTGTAAGTTAATGTGCAATTAAGAGGTTTGTCTCAAGCCTTTCCCCTTTTAGTATACCTGTTTAAAGAGGGATGAAGGGTAATAGGTCATGAGCCTCTTCCCCTTTATATATATTTCCGAACACGCCTATGATCTAGTCCACCACAAGCGGGCCCGAGACAGAGTCGGAGTCGGGGGGGGGGGGGGGGGGATTGGGAGGGCAAAACTCCTTAATTGGCCTGACTTTCATAAAAATATCTGTACCTATAATTTGTTTGTCTGATCTCCTGAAAATTTTCAGCGCCAAGTCCAAGATAGGAAAGAAAAGGCGAGGGTCCTCCGCAGGCGAGCCCGAGACAGAGTAGGGGGGTTCAGGGGGCAAAGCCATGCAACACATACACAGTGTGCAAAACTTATCAACAGGCCCTCGTAAAGAGGCGTAAATTGAATATATGAGTTATTTCCTAAGTAGTCTGATGAATTCATTTTGAAAGTAATGACGAAATTGGAATTAAGTAATTATATTCATTATCAAATATTTTTCTTTGAAATTTCACTAATTTTCGCAAGCCCAAATAAATTAATTACCAGGAGATGGTGAGCATTTGATTTCTGGATGCCCACCCACCTGGTATGGTTGTCAAGGTGTTCTTTCCTGACGAATGACTTGCCGCAAACGGCACACGCATACGGCTTGTCAGCTGCGTGACGTTTGGCATGACGTTCCAGGCTAGCCGCATTTGCGAACACGTGGAAACATACATGGCACGTGAACATAGTGCCACCCAAATGACATTTTCCATGTCTTGCAAGTTCAGCCGCACAAGACCAGGCTTTGCCGCAAACCTGTTGAGCAATGTCCACGTGCCAAGATTTGAATGTTTTTTTTTTTTTTTAAGTTGCCAAACTACCACGTCGAGCTACAGGCTCGAACACGCATCCCGAAAATTGGCTAATAAACTTAAACCACTTTAAATAAAAAAACAAAAGTGAATTGTTATTAAAAAAAAAAATCAAAAAAGTGGAATGAGGGCAGCCAGAATGTGAATAAAAAAGATATTTGTTATCAAGTTTTATAAAATGAGTCATGAAATTTCACAACAATTGGTCTTAAGTAAAGATATGAGTAATTCTTAGAAACATTGGCAACAAAATGGTTCTTTTTAATTAAAATTCTGGCTGCACACAACCCCCTTTCTTAATAATATGTTAGAAGTTTTAATATAGAAAAAAATAATCGTTTTTTCTCATATTTATTTACGAATAAAGGTTTAACATTTTTGTCGCATGAGTCGGGATGCGAACCCGCGACCCTTGGAACAGATGACCAGCACGCTAATCTCTACACCAAGGCTCGAGGGTGAAAAATCATCAATGAAATTTAATAAGACTTTTTAAATTTCCAAAATGAGATTTGTTGAAATTTTGATACAAGATAAATAAAACGCAAATTTGGAGCTGTGTTATTTATGTTATTTATGTAATTTATAGATGTAAATTTCATCACCTATTTGTTTTTAAAGACAAATTATTTTGAGAATGAAAATTTAATATTCAGAGATTCAGAGATTTCAGAGATTTCTAAAAATAATTAATCTTGAAAAATATGAAAATAATGTAAGTAATGAAAATTTTCAACTAGGAACTGCTCCTTAAAATGTAATCTAACATCGACACTAAGAAATTTTCCATAGTATCGCTGATGTAACTGAATCAAATATGAGAAGAAACGATGAACAATTCAGAATTGCTTTAGTATAAAAAGTGATTCAAGTCAAAAATTCTTCATTTCTTTTTCCAGTGATTTGAAATATTATATGAAAATTAAAAAAGTTCGATTAAAATTATATAAAAAGTTTAAATAGAGCTAAAATCTGAAAGTTTATATACCGTATATCTCAGACAAAATGAGAGTATAAATATCTGAGCGACTAATACCAGGTTTCATTTTTAAATTTAAAAACTTTTAATAATATATGTCTGGGGCAGAAATTTTGATTATAAAAATTCTGATTGATATATTCAACCTCGGTGGTTATAATTGTTTAATGAAATATTTAATAACTTTATTCAAATCTTTGCTTTTAATTTTGTTCTATCCCCTTGTATTGAGGGAAGATAAAATAAGGAAAATTATTATATTATAAAATTAACATAAAGGGCTAAATTTGAATTATGAAACCTTATATTAGGGTTGAAAGAAAAATTTAATTAGAACATAAGCAATTTTTTTTTGCTTTTGTTGAAAAAAAAAATTCAATAATCTAATTTATAAACAACAATAGCAAAGCAAAAGAATTCTCTTATTTCAACAATTCAATTTAAATTGTACGTTCCCTAAACTTGTGAATGATGAAGCCATTTAAGGTATGATTTAAAATTTTGATAATTACAAAAAAATTTTTTCCCATATATCAAAGAAATAACCAGCCAAAGAAATAAATCACTATCTATTATTTCGTTCAAAGTATATATTTCGATATCTGTGGCATTTCATCTTTAATAATAAAAAGTATACATAAGTTAAAATTTCTATTTATTATTGTTAATGTTTTATGGCTGTGACGATTTAATCAGGATCCAAAGGAACTTTGAGATTAAATAAAAAAAAATATTTTATTTAATTCTTCTTTGCCGACGTTTCGATCATCAATCATCAGGGCAAATATTGTCAATAATATACTGTCTATTAAGACATTAAAATACCTAAGATCGATGTATTATTGACAATATTTACCCTGATGAAGGTTGTGATTGACCACCGAAAAGTCGGCGTTAATCTCCTTGAGCTCCTGGTTCTATTTATTATGTTCTTAAACACAAAAGTTTTACGATTTTTATACAAAACACCCTTTAAAATCGAATATTAATTTTTGAACGGGATGATAAGCAAAGTAATTTCTTTCTTTGGTTGAAAATTTTTTTTTCCTATATTAAATAGCCTCGGCCTGATCATCATTTGACAAATTATTTGGTTGAATGTTCTTCCAAATAATATTAATCAGCTGAAATAAGAGAATGGAAATTTAATTTTTGAAGAGAGTTTTTAAATAAAAATTTTCTAGATTTATAATTAACTTTATCACTTTCTAATACTTTTGTTTGGGTTCCCCCAAGATCCTAAAGATTGAAAATTTCAATTAAAAAACATAAGTAAAATTGATGAAGTTGATTTTGGAAGAGGGTGTTCTAAATGATTAAATACTAAGGCCCTTCGTCCTTGATTAAAACCCGAGAGTCACGCTCTGACCAACTTCCCGTTGGAATTTTGAAACGAAATTTTCCAGTCTTATATTAGTAGAGCTGTGTTTTTCAATCTTTTTGAATT
This sequence comes from Euborellia annulipes, assembly GCA_023213315.1. Classification (NCBI taxonomy): domain Eukaryota; kingdom Metazoa; phylum Arthropoda; class Insecta; order Dermaptera; family Anisolabididae; genus Euborellia; species Euborellia annulipes. The sequence goes on from JAKCPI010010880.1 coordinate 169,905, forward strand.
TACAGGTTGAAAAATTCTGGCGATTCTCTTGGTTCATGACCGACAAAAAGATTGTAAATCAAAAGACTATGTAAGTTATATGATTTTCTCTATTTTGGTACCTATTTCCCTTCTCTATGAAATTGTGTTTTTTATTATCGTGTAGAACTTTGCCTTTTTCCTTTTGCCGCCTACCCTCCGTGTAGGGCTTCGCCACCCCCTAGGGGTCCCGACCCACAGATTGAAAAACACTGTTATAGAGTGACATATCGTTATTAATATTTATATGTATATAGTAGCCTATATATAAAATTGCTATTAATTAATCAAAAATCATGAAAATTAATATTTTGTTTCTGATTTTCTCATTTTTCTGAAATTAATATTTATAAACAATATGTATTTAATTTAGTTTATGATTATTAAAAAGAAAAAAATTATTAAATTAAAAATAAATCACCAGAATCTCACTAAAATTTACAACGTTGCCAGGTTGTTGATACTTAATTTTAAGTCATACTTAAAGTGTGTGGTGCGATTGGGCATAAAATACCTAAGATCGTGTATTATTGACAATATTTACCCTGATGAAGGTTGTGATTGACCACCGAAAAGTCGGCGTTAATCTCCTTGGCTCCTGGTTCTATTTATTATGTTCTTAAACACAAAAGTTTTACGATTTTTATACAAAACACCCTTTAAAATCGTAATATTAATTTTTGAACGGGATGATAAGCAAAGTAATTTCTTTCTTTGGTTGAATTTTTTTTCCTATATTAAATAGTCTCGGCCTGATCATCATTTGACAAATTATTTGGTTGAATGTTCTTCCAAATAATATTAATCAGCTGAAATAAGAGAATGGAAATTTAATTTTTGAAGAGAGTTTTTAAATAAAAATTTTCTAGATTTATAATTAACTTTATCACTTTCTAATCTTTTGTTTGGGTTCCCCCAAGATCCTAAAGATTGAAAATTTCAATTAAAAAACATAAGTAAAATTGATAAAGTTGATTATGGAAGAGGGTGTTCTAAATGATTAAATACTAATGCCCTTCTCCTTGATTAAAAACCCGAGAGCTACCCACCTGACAAGTGAATGGCTTGCGTTCAGTATGATAACGGCGATGCACAATCAATTGGTAACGAAACGGGAAACTCTTGGCACAAATGTCGCAAGCATGGGCGGCGGCGGTGCCAGCAGTGACGGAAACCACAGGTCCTGTTCCCTGGCCTGTTTGATTGGAGGCGTCGACGACGGGTTTAGTATCACCATTGCCACTAGCGCCGCCGCCGCCGCCAGCCGTAGGACCGCTAGCCGCCTGGGCTTGTTGTTGCTGTTGTAAAGCCTTGCCGAACACTTCATGATACGCAAGCAGCTGGTTCAAATCCTCGACATTGACCTGTAGCGTGGAAGAAGGCCCATCTAATCAACTGGTGCCTTCACGCTCTTCCCCTTCCCAATTTTGAAAATTTAAAAAAAGATACTTAAAAAAAAATCATGAATTTTGTTGACGGATATATCCAATGATTGATGAACAATGAACCAACTAATACCCGTTTAATATTAAAAATTAATCAAATGCAAAAAATTTTGTACAAAATAATTTTTATAGTTTAAATGAAAAGTTCAGTTTTTTTTTTTATATCAAATTACTATTATAATCACAGATCAAACACAATCAAGATTGGACAGCTCCAGGTTTAAAAATTGTTGATAAGTTTGAAACGCGGGGGGGGGGGGCTTGCTTCCAGAGAGATTTGAAATCGACCTTATTTGCAATTCACATGTCTTGATACTGTCTCCTTTGCTCACTCGTACACTTGGATTTATATTACAAAACTTTTTTAAGCTATTTAAATGGCACGAAGTACTATTAAATTTTTTTTAAACAAAAGGTCATTTATAAATTGAAAAAAATTTATAATTAAGAGTAATTTATTAGTTTAAAAAAGTTAATTCATTTATATCCAGATTTCAAGCCACTGACAGCGTCTTTTGTAGGAAAACAGCCTAGTGGAGCCTAGTCTAGCCATTTATTCCCTAACTAACAAAACTTATAAACATTCTTCCCATAGAGCTGTCCACCCCGTGATTATAATATTGTATACGAAACCGAAATGTTAATATTTAACCCCCAAGGAGAAGGCTTCACTTCGAAGATACCTTATACATGCCGTGTACAGGCACTTCAAGGGCGACGGGTTTAGTATCTGTGGTAAGAGATGCCTCGCCGAGGGCTCCTGCTGGTGCTGTAACTTTGACGAGTTGCCCATCTGCAGTTCGAAGGTCCATAGTATGGCCACTCTTCGGATCGAGTATGCTGCAGTCAAAGTGTAAGTTAAATTAAATTTTTTCGAGATTACTTTCGAGATACACTAAGGGTGTAAGGCAATTGCCCTTTCTCGCGGCGCCCCTGTAACAACGGCTACCCAATGCACTCTTCGTAAACTCTGGCCTAGAGTGACATTACAAAAACAAGCCAATTTATTTTTTGAAATTTAAATATCTACCCAAATTAATGTTATATCTTTTTGAGAAAATTTAATTAACTTGAGAATATTTTAATTTAAAAAAAAAAAAAAAATTATAATTTAAAATTTTCACCCTCAATTAAGTAAAAATAAAATTAGGGTGGGAAAAATAAAGATTTTAGGAGTAAGTTATAACAATGATAATTAGTGTGAACTAACCCATAACCAGGAGGCAAGCGCAGTTCTTCCTTGATAACTTGTTTATCATCTTTAGGGCCTCCATTATCACCAGAGCCACTTCCATCCATGTTTGTTTGTTGTTGTTGTTGCTGCTGTTGCTGTTGTTGTTGTTGCTGCTGCTGCTGCTGCTGTTGCTGCTGCTATTAAAATATTTTTATTTTTAAGAAATAATTTTTTAAAAGATACAAAAAAATGTTTAGGTTTTGAGTTTTTCAGGAAATAATGATTTAGTCTACTTACTTGATGATGTATATTTGCCTGAAGATCACATTGTACTTGACAATGGACAGGATTTTCACTGTTTCCTGATGAATTGGGTTTTACTTCAGTTTGATGATGTGCTAAAGCTGCCATTTCTTGATTTTGCTGATTCTGTTGTTGCTGCTGTTGCTGTTGATCTTGTTGTTGTTGCTGCTGCTGCTGCTGATGTTGTGCCATACAAGAAGGTGGTTGAAGAGATGGCTGCGTTAATGTTTGTTCCTGCTTTGATCCCTGATCACAACCCTAAAAAAAGTAAAAATTTCCTTATTTACTTAGTTTTTTTTTACGGAACAAAAGAAAATCTTTAATTTAAAATATATAAAGGTAAGAGAGAGTAAAAATTAACATCTTCATATTTAGAAAGAGAAGAAAATTATATTTTGAAAAAACATTAAAATATAACGTACCCGATTTTGATGTTGTGATTGAGGTGCTGGTGGTGGAGGAGGAGGAGGCAAACCATAAACTGGTACAGTTACTTGAGGTAACGGGCTAGGAAAAAGGTTTGTTAAAACCCAATATTTAGCCACATTACTTAAAGCAACTGCGCCAACTCTCGCAGATTGTGCCGCTAAGGAATCACCGCCTGTAGGGTTAGAGATATGAAAAAATATTTAAAAATTATTTCTAGTAGATTAATATATATATATATAGATCTATAAATAGAGAATATCTTTTGAAAATCAAAAAATAACGTCTATATATATATACGTATATATATATATATATATATATATATATATATATATGTCGTCCATTTCCAAAAGTGTCTAGTTACCTAGGGAACAAATTTTCAGAAAACGAGAAAAAACCTGTAGTTTATTAAACTAAAGAGTTAATTTATGACTGTTATGTTTATAAAATCTGTAAATAAATTAGGAACACAAATTACAAGGTCTTAGGTCGGATTATTTTCTATATAGCAGTAATAAACTGTTTTAATATTCAACTAGGCAGTTTTGGAAAAGTTTTTTGTAATTAGCTAGTTTTGGAATTGCACACAGATCACAGACCTGGGACCTTTTGCATTTAGCGAGTTTTGGCACTGTAAATGCAACTAGTCAGTATAATTCAACATAGCAAAACAAAAAAGAAAATTCCATAAAAATAGCAGGTTAGACAACAATAATCATTATTAAAAAGTTGTCCCTCAGTTTACCAAAATATACAATTTTGTGAAAGCTTGTGGGTAGGACTATTTTTCATTGCAATTAGCAAGTTTTGGAAATGACTTCATCAAAGTCGCCATCTTTATGTTAGCAAGCAAGTAGTTTTGGAACAGTTTGCAACAAGACAGTTTTGGAAATGGAATGAAATACAACCAATTATCTATGAATACAAAACAACTAGGTCGGTTTGAATTTTTACTCGATTTTCAGTATTTGTTTTATATATATATATATATATATATATATATATATGTAATGTTATGCGTGGTTTTTAAGAATTATTTTAGATTATAAGAGTCAACATTTTAAAAATATCTCCCTAAATATTTTATCTTCGATGTTATATAAAATAGCTGAATTTAGAAATATTTGAATATGTTTAAAGTTAGAGAATAAATAAATATAATAATTTAGTATTTTTATATTGTTTGCAGTATTCACACTTTTAAATGAAAATGACTTAATTATTAAAGTAAGAAGTGGAATCAATATTCAAATATGATCAATAAAAATGTCTCTAGTGAGCAGTAATTTCAAAAATTCCTGAGCTAGCCAGTTCTTGATACACTAAAGGATTGTTCTCTTATCTGATGAATTGTTTGATGACATTTTATATAAATAATTATTATTATCTAAATTTAAGTAGGCTAGTAATTTAAATTTAAGTTCCTGATTAAAGTTTAGATTATAACTAAAATCAACCAAATAGGATCAATAAGCAAGCAGAGAATTAACAAAGTTTTTTTTAATTTTTAGTAAAAAAACAAAAGAAAAACTTAAAATCAATAATCGAAATAAGTGATAACATTTTTATAAAATTTCATTTTTCGAAAATATCAATTAAAAATAATTATTAATGCCTCAAAGATTGTGTGTTGTATGTGTGTCTGTGTGTGTGTTGTGAACAAAATATCTCAAGAACGAAAAGAGCTAGGATGTTGATGAATTTTATATTTCAAGTTAGGCACCCCCATGGGACGTGACACGAAGCTTTTGAACAAAATCGACCAAAAAGTACTAGTACTTTACTGATTCACTTTTTCAGTTTTTTTCGATTTTCTCAAAATTTGCTCCAACGATTTTTTTTTAAATTCAAAAATCAATTATTTTTTACATTCTCTATAAAATGTATATTCTCATTTTGTGATTGAAATCTTCTGAAGTACCACTTTACTCTTGTACTCCATAGAAAAGATAGGGAAATGGTTGCCATGGTATCAAAATATAAATATTTTCCCATACTTATAAATTTTACATCTTGAATTCAATTGTATCCCTACTGTCGGAAACTAAATACATGTCGACACAAAAAATCTGGTGTGATAAGCACAGTACACAACTTTCGATTACCGAAGGTAAGAGAAAGTTGTGTGCCCCCTTTGCGCTCAGTCTCACCTAGACTTGTTTTTTTTTCAATTGGTTTATATAAAATACCTCGATTCTGAAGAATCGAATATTTCATCGTATAAGATGAAGATCAAGAGAATCGGAATCTGTAATAAAAAAAAATCGATCTTTTTCTAACTTTTTTGGTAAATCTGCTCTCATGAAAATTTAGCCCAGTGAAAATTTGCTACCTTTTCATGTGGACGGTCACATATATAAATAAGATTTTTTTGTGTTATATAAATATGTATGTAGGCCTGTAGGAATTTAATTAACTATTCATTTAAAAAACTTGAAATTTAAGTTATAAAATACAATAATGCTCTAAGAAAATTTATTTAGCAAATATTTTGCATTGCTCAACGTATTCCCTCTTCAGTGCCTCAAATTATAAAAATGTGGAGCATACTCGAAAATTATGTATTGAGAAGTCATTTTGAAGATAACCCAGCTAGCAGAACCTCGTCAAAATGACGTCCGAAATTGGTCATAACTAGTCAAAAGACGTCAAATGACTAATTAAAACCTAAAATAAAACGTCTTTTTTGTAACGTCTTTAAAACGTGCAAAATATCACATTATAAAGACGTACCGATCAGGTACCGATCACGACACTTATTATTACTTTCTCTTACCTCCATATTTTTATTTTAATACGCATGCGCACACATTTCGCGCATGCACATGCATTTCGCGCATGCGCAACTGTTAGCACACACAAAGGATCGTACCGATTCAGTTAGTGACAGTCTATTATCTATGGTGGCAGTTAATGAAGTCATGTCTTTTATTGCTGTTGAATTTATAACTAATGATGATCCTGTAATGGCTATAGTCTGTAACATTGTCTTTTATATAATAGTGTATAGAAAATCGCGTTTTTACAAAAGTATTAAAATAAAATATCGATATAGGTACTAATTAAAATTAAAAATTGAATAATTAAATCTCTCAATTATTATTTTATAATTAGTCATATATATATTAAATTTCAACTTTCCTATTTTTGTCATTTATATGGATAGAGAAGAGAAGAGAAGAGATGTATTTATTTGCTAAAATAATGTGTTTTTACTTTCTCTTACCTATGTATATATGTAATATATATATAGAGAGAAAGTATTGGATTCATGTCAAAAATTCGATGTCGAGATTTTGATGGATCTTCACGTTTTGAGGTCCCCTGAATCCAAAAAAGTGGTTTTCGCGACATGGTCTGTCTGTCTGGGTTCAATTTAAAGCATGAAGGAATTGAGCTAGGAGGTTAAAATTTTATATTTAAGTTAGGCACCCACCTGAAGCGTGAAAATAAGCTTTTAATCAAAATCGGCCAAAGAGTACTAGTACTTTACTGATGTATTTTTTCAGTTTTTTTCGATTTTCTCAAAATTTGCTCCAACGATTTTTTTTAAAATTCAAAAATCAATTAATTTTTAGATTTTCTTTAAAATGTATATTCTCATTTTGCAATTGAAATCTTCTGAAGACCACTTTACTCTTGTATTTCATAGGGAAGATAGGAGAAATGGTTGCCATGGTAACAAAATATAAATATTTTCCCATACTTATAAATTTTACATCTGAATTCAAATGTTCCGTACTGTCGGGAACTAAATATATGTCGACACAAAAAATCTGGTGTGACAAGCACAGAACACAACTTTCGATTACCGAAGGTAAGAGAAAGTTGTGTGCTGTGCGCCAGTCACACCAGATTTTATAATTATATTATTAATACAATTTAATTTTATATGTGAGTTTGTTTCTCATTTTATTTTTCCATCAGATTATAAAAAGATCAAAAAAGTCACGGAATCACGTTTTTTTGACGTTTCAAAATGTCGTCATCGGTCTGTGACATTAGTCCGTGATTTTTAGGTCATTTTGACGTCAAAAAATTGGTCAAAAAAAAGTCACGGAATCACGTTTTTTTGACGTTTCAAAATGTCGTCATCGGTCTGTGACATTAGTCCGTGATTTTTAGGTCATTTTGACGTCAAAAAATTGGTCAAAAAAAAAGTCACGGAATCACGTTTTTTTGACGTTTCAAAATGTCGTCATCGGTCTGTGACATTAGTCCGTGATTTTTAGGTCATTTTGTCGTCAAACATAACGTCATTTCTGGTCATCTCTGACCAGTTTCCGACGTCATTTTGACGGGTCTCTGCTAGCTGGGAACTTTGGAATGTACACGCACCTAACAAGTGTCACTGAAGAGAAATCTATATTAGTCAATAATAAAATTTATTTGCTTCATACAAAATTATATTGCTACTGTGCCCAAGATCAGAGATAATCATTAACCATAGGAGCCATAAAATTTTGTATGAAGCAAATAAATTTTATTAGTGGCAATTCCTGGTCAAATCACATGTGCACTTGTATTTTGTGTATAATTTCCAACAACTGAAGATGACTTATTCTGGGAGTTTTATTGAATCTAGAGCTTTCCAATTTGGCTATATCTCCATCTCTCCATTATAATCACATCAGAACCACAACTTCAAAAGCAACGAGAAATCTGTATATATACAGTTTATTGTAAATGTCTTTGTATCATATATAGATATATAATTTTTTTATCAGTGACTTGGTCTCATCGAAAACTAATCCTCACCATCGCGTGCTTTTCAAATTCGTATTTTATAATTTTTGAGCACGCTCAAATCTGATATAATTGCTAAATAAATTATTTAACTGTGAAAAGCAATTCGCTGGTTTACTTTCTCCATTAGTCCTGCATACTTCATTACTAATTCATCTACTCTATTTTTATTATCTTTAGCGGTTAATGATATACGAATCAATAATTATGGCTTCCTATTTTATGAAAGATTATATATATATTGAATTATGCTTTGTTTTTTTCTTTTCTCAAATATTTTATTTAGATATGAGGTGTCAAACTTATTTCGGCTCACCGGTTACTTTCAAAGTTTATGTTAAAAAGGAAGAAAAAAATTCCATACTAAAACTGTTGTTAATTTTTTAGTATTAAGGGATCCTTTATAAACTGTAAAATTTTATGAAGGCATTGGGGTTTGTAAAAAATGAGCCGCCATTTTGACAATCGAGTTCTATAAAAAAAAAAATAAAGTTTTAAGGTGAATGATAAAAAAAAAGAACCTGGGAGGGTGTGAGGGCCGCCGCTAGGAACAACTGACGTCTGTTGTTGATTCTGCCTGGGCTGAAGCTGATGTAACGAAGGCTCCTGCACAAAAACATAAACATTCTCGCCAAAAATGTCGTCAAAATATTTATGAAAATATTGGACACCCTTAGCTGCTTGATATTTTAAATACGTGAGTAAAGGCTATTAATAATTAAGTTAGCATTATGACAATCAAAGAGTGTAAGTAAGAAAAATGGAGGAAAAAGTAAGGAAATAAATAAAAAAAAAGAAAGGAAAAAAAACCCGGTTACTCCTGAAATGGATGGGATAATCACCTCTGCGTGCGTCGCCGAGGAGCTGGGCCCCAGCCCATGCGGTTCACCACCATTCATCATGTGTGTGTCTCGGGATTCAAAGGTCTGCAAGGGGAACCAATTGAGATTCTAAAAGAAAATTTTAAAACAAAATAAGAACAATGAAGAAAAATAAAGATTTCAGAGAAAGTGAGTGAGAGAGAGAGAGATAATTCTTGCCTTCATATTTTTTTTTTAAATTGGGAAAATAAAATTGAAAATTTTATTATATAAAAATATAAAATAAAATTTAAAAGTCTACTTCTATATAAGCATAACCCTAATTTCAATGAAAATGATAAAAATAAAAGTGGTTAAAAAAAAAATCGATTCCTATCATCTCCCTTTGGAAGATATGATAGGTTTTATGATAGCAATATATTTATTAATAGATAAGACGAAGAAACGAAATTTCAACTTTATGTTTAACAAATTTATATTAATCAAAAAATATTAATAATTAATATATATTTTACTTACATTGATTTGATATTAAATGATTGATGTATATATAGACAAAGAGGAATTTTATGATGAACATGTTAGCTGTCATGGCGAGGCTTGATAGAAGCCAAAATCCAATTTTGTCACAAACGTATAAAAATTAACACTTTTAAGACACTTCCCGGTTATTGTGATTAAACACTTGATTATAAAAATGTGTGGGAGGTGATATATAAACACACAAAGCGCACAAAGTTAATAATAAGGTGGGAAAAGACGAGAATTGGTGGGGAAACGATTATGTATATATATCTCGGGCGGGTATTCTGCGCCCATCGATAGCGTCAGCCTAGGTTGATGCGCTAATTGAAGCGTCCGCCGAAAGAGAGCGCTACGGCGCCACCGGCGTCTGACTGTCGTGCGCGACGTGCGTTTCAAATGCTGACCTTGACTCTCTATCAAGGAAAACAACTTACAGGCTATATTAATTACTTTACATAATAAAAATTCTTTTATTACTTTTGTTATATTAAATTTTTTTTAAATTTAATTAATTCGATTGAAGAGAAGGACCAAATAAAATTTTTTTAGCTTGAAAAAAATAATATGTATTTGAAATGTTCTTAAAATGCTGCATTCTTGAACAAATTAAAATTTGAATAGAAAAATTTAATTACATAAATAATTATTAATAAATTAATTATTTATTTAAAATTTATCTCATGTTAAATAAATAAAACCTTGTCAAATGAGACTTGGAACTAGTGACTTTTCATAGGACTAGTTCTTCTTAATTTTAAAAGAGTCGTTCTTTAGAACTAATTAAATTTTCAGCTGGCGTGAGGTCAAACATTTTCATGGTCAAGTCAGCAAAGTTCAAGTTCAAGGTCAACCCTTTGACACTTTTATTTAATTTCAACAAACATTATTAGAAATTGTTATTAATCATCATTTTACTTTAAAACACATTTTTTCTTAGACAAATTATAGAACCATTCTTAAACATTATTTATTTATATATTATACAAGAAATAAAATAAAGGTCATATATGTAATATATATAGAGAAAGTATTGGATTCATGTCAAAAATTCGATGTCGGTTTTTGATGGAATACCTTTTGGGGGCCCCCATGCGAAAAGTGGTTTTCGCAACATGGTCTGTGTGTGTGTGTCTATCTGTGAACAAAATATCTTTCTTGAACGAAACGAGTTAGAAGATTGAAATTTTATATTCAAGTTAGGTACAGTGAGTGTCAATATTAAGTCCCACCCATGTGTTTCCTATTTGTGATTATTTCATTGTTTTTATAAAAAGAAAATGAATATCTTAATTGGAAATTTTCTACGTTTGAACCATGAAAGTTTCCATTAAAAAATATATAACATTTTTTTAAAAACAATGAAATCACAAGAAGAAAACGCATGGGTGGGGTTTAATATTGTCCCTCAGTGTACACCCCTGGGACGTTCACGAAGCTTTTGGACAATCGGCCACAAAGTACTAGTACTTTACTGATATACTTTTTCAGTTTTTTTCGATTTTCTCAAAATGCTCTCCAACCTTTGTTTAAAATTCATAAATCAACTATTTTTTAGATAATCTTTAAAATGTTTATTCTCATTTTGCCATTGAAATCTTTTGAAGCAAAGCACACTTTACTCTTGTACTTCATAGAAAAGATAGGAGAAATGGTTGGCATGGTTTTTTTTTTTTTAATTTTTTGGAATGGGTGCATAAGGTCCGAAGACATATAATGACAAGTGGTCCAGGGCAAGAACTAGGAGATTTTTTAGGGGGGGGGGGATTTAATTTGCCGCCCACTCCTTAAAATTTTCTAAACAAAATTCATATCATTTTACCTTTTTTTTCGTAAATCTTTCTTTAATTGCCGCCCCCTGATATCTGCCGCACGGGGCACACGCACCCACTGCCCCCCCCCCCCCTAGATCCGGCCCTGCAGTGGTCACATGCAGCCAGGAAGAATATAGGCCTATATTTTAATATAAATTTTTAAATAATATAAATTCTTTTTATAGAGATTTTAAAGCTAAAGCAGGATGTGGTAAGGATATAAATATGAACATAATAAACTTTGAAAAAAATTCTATAAAATTAATATGAAATATATTACATATTTCTTTATATACAAATATATGAATTCAAAAAATATAAACATTTTTTAGTATTAATTTGAGAAAAATAAAGATCAAGTTGTTAGGTGTTTAGTTTGCCACATTATTTACATGTATTTTACTGTCAAAAAATGTGTCTCTTTAAAAAAGAAAAAACATAAAATGATAGTCTTTTAGTCTGAGACATTTTTGGACCAACTCCGCAGTCATGGTTTTGGCAATAAAATAAATAATTTGTACTAACATTCTTTTTATGAAAGCAGTTTCAAATTCATTCTTCTTTTGGTAATAAATGTGGTTGCATTACATTAGCAGTGTATTCTAAAAGATAGAGGTCTTGAAGTACGTTGGTTAAACGCTCATGATGTCGATTTGTATAAGCAAGTAGAGCTTCTAGTGAAGATTGAGTTGTTGATGATGAGAATGTATTTCTCGACAGTTCCGGTAATAATACTGATAAGACTTCCTGAAAAAATTTTAATAAAATAAATTAAATATTTATATATATATATATATATATATTCATTAGATAAAAAATATTTCTAAATTTTCTTACCGATGTGGGAACAATGTCTTGAGCACGAGTATTCCAATCGGCAACGAATTTTAAAAGACGTTCTTTTTCTTCTAATGGCATTGTAGAAACAGCATGAGCAAGAATATTTCTTGACTTTTTTTTATGAATAACAAGAAGCTCTAAAAAAAATTAAAATTTCCTTATAGTACATTATTAGAGTGAACGAGATGAAAATGATTTTGAGTTTGATAGCATCTAGATCTAGTTTTTTCATGTATAGCTAATTAACTTAATAAATTAATAAAGAAGTCCCTTTGGGATAGTCAAGAGGTTTGATTCTCTAATTCGTTCATCATCTAAATATTTGTATACATGAAATATTAAACAAAAATCTCATTTTAAATATAAGAAGAAAATATGTTACCTCTTAAAGAGTGAAGTGCATCTTTTGGACGATTGAGTTCGATGGCAAGTTGAAAAGCTTCGGCAACCTGTCCTGAATGACGAAGATTGGCTAATTGTTGTTCATCAAGTGCTAATTTTGCATTTTTTTCAGCTCTTTCTTTTCTTAGTACTTCAGTGTCATCTCGCCAGAATATAATTTTTGAATCAGCATCACCACTAATTATTCTATTTTCATCGGAAGACACTAAAAATTAAAAAAAAAATTCATTTTTAGAACTGAAGTATTAATGCTCTGTCTAAATTAGAAGTTAAATATACGCTTTTACAGTTTGGGCAGTTTTCTTTGAAATGGTGGATTTCAAACAACGACCCGATAGACTAAGGAGTCAGTCAATATATTGCTAAAGATAAAAATATTTTGTTAGATGACTTTGTATTTGGACTCGTCAAACATAAATTGATCTCACAAAATATTATCTAAGACATTTTTATTTAATTTTAGTCTGATAGGTTTTAATTGTTGAGACTAAGCTGTCGACTCCCATATTTGATTAGAGTACAGTAGAGTCTGCTAATCCGACCTATACGGGACCGATTCTAGGCCGGATTCTGAAGATGTCAGGTTACCCGAAACATATAAATCACATATTATACATATATAATCCATACATATTTATCTCTTGAAAAAATCTGTAATTACATTTTGTTTTCTTAAATTACCCCTTTTTTTGCTATATTATTCCTTTTCAACACCCCGGAGCTGGTATGCTGGAGTAACGAAGACCAGATTAACAAGACACTACTGTAATTAAATCTAATTTCTAGCATAATTGGATATTTGGATTAATTCATATAATTGGAGGTTTACTTCTTTTAAATTCGTATGATGGAGTTGACGATAATTAAAACAAAGTATTTTACTTTATTATACAGGAATTTTATTGCCAGACAACTGTTGTGTTCACATTCTCACAGTTTCGGTCCGAAAAGGACCATCATCAGGCCTGAAACATACAAATTGATTTCTTAAACCTCTTGCAACACCGGGCCCATCTTTCATATGACTTCATGAGATTGAATATGTAATCATATGAAAGATTGGCCCGGTGTTGCATGAGGTTTAAGAAATCAATTTGTATGTTTCAGGCCTGATGATGGTCCTTTTCGGACCGAAACTGTGAGAATGTGCACACAACATTTGTCGGGCAATAAAATTCCTGTATAAGTAAAATACTTTGTTTTAACTATCGTCAACTCCATCATACGAATTTAAAAGAAGTAAACCTCCAATTATATGAATTGATAATTTCTCTTTCGTCTCTTTTTAATTTATTTGGATTAAGCTGAAAATTATATTTTTAAACTATTAAAATATTAACAAAAAACTAACCAACAAAAGACCAAACTTTGCTTTTGTGATGCTCGAATGCCACTGGAGTTTTTCCACCTCCCCAGACACTATTTTTCTTTTCTCCCGAATCAAAAGTCCATAAACGAATTATTCCATCAGCACTGGCTGATATTAATTGTCTTCCTGAATTAATCCAAGAACAACAAAGTGAAGCGCTATCAGAAACCTCGAGTGTTCTCAGACATTCTAAATTAGAGATTCTCCATATTCGAATAGTAGCATCAGAAGATGCAGTAGCAATCAATTGTCCTTGAGAGTCAAAAGAGGCATGCCAGACACCTCGGCGGTGACCTCTAAGTTCTCCTAATGGTTCTAAGGTTTTTGCTAGCCAAAGCTGAAAAAATAAATAAAATATATAGATAGATATATATAAAGAGATAGTAAAAATTATTGATGATCACTAGAGCCTGGATGTTCATGTAAATGCATCTTTGTATATAAGCTAAATTCCCGAGTTCCTGAAAATTTTCAGTTATCCATTTCATGAATATTCAATTCGAAATAGCACTATTTGTTCCGAGCATATGTGCATATTTTGGCTATTTTTTAAGAAATTCCATGCACAATGCATGTTTGGTATACGAGGTTAGCACGTTAACCTCTACACCAAGCCCCGAGGGCTACAATTCAAAGTTGAATTTATAAAATTAAAAAAAAAAAAAAAAGGTTGAATGATTTTCACAACAGGGAAAAATGGAGTGATTATTTGAGTCACGCTAAAAAAAAAAAAGTAAAATGATATGCATTTTGTATAAGAAATTTTATTCGAGGGGGGGGGGGGGGGGTAGTTCTATGTTGTGACATATTTGTAGGGGGTTTGTTTGTATGTGTCTAACTGTAACTGTGACGTAGGGGGGAGGACTAGAAAATCGTAAAAAAAGGCGTTACGTAAAATGTGGACGATCCCTTTCAATTAGTCAGTCACTTCTTACGGTGTAGAAAGATCACTTTCAGCGTTCAAGAACATGTTCTCAGATAAACGCAGGGCCGTAAACGAAGAAAATTTAGAGAAATTGGTTGTTATTGTTCATTGTAATAAAAAAAAATAAAAATATAATATAAAATGCGACTCAATTTGTGAAAGAGCATTTTTTTTACTGTTTTTTTTCCTACATTGTGCATATTTGGCCATTTTAAATTCCATTAATGCATGCATATTTTAAGGTTTGATTGTGCATGAACATCCGGGCTCTAATGACCACCATTCGGTTATACAAGACATTATTTACCTTGGCTGATTTATCAAAAGAACACGTACACAAAATTGATTCATCTTGATTAATAACTATAGAATTAATATCTTTGGTATGAGCTATAATTGAAGCTTTTAATTCTATATCAGGAGTGGATTTAACCGATAGAGACCATAACTTCAAACAACCATCTTTACTAGCTGACACCATCAGATGAAGTCCAAGACAGACAGCTCCAACGCTTGTTGCATGTCGATTAAGAGTTGCAATACAATATGACTAAAATTTTTTATTTTAATTAAATTTGAATTTAAAATATGTATTTATAAATAAATTACCTTCAAAAGATCACCATCTGGAGCAATTTGCCAAAGTTTTATGATTCTATCTTTGCCAGATGAGGCTAAAATATTTCGTTTAAAATTGCTAACACTTAAACTAAGGACGTGATCTGTATGTCCTTTTAAAAGCCAACAAGACATGTTATCTAGTTTAAAAACCTGAAAAAACAAAAAAGTTTATATTGATTAATATATAAATAAAAGAAAAATTACTCAGGGGAGTTGAACACTTGATAGTAGGTGCAGAATTTTTTATATCAATGGCACGAATATTATTGTTAAACAATACATTATCATTAGGGATAAAATTTAATTTAAATATTTACCTTAATATCTGGGCTATTAGAAGTGACTGCTAGCATGGATTCATCATCGCCAAGTAAAGCAAGATCAGTAATCTCATCATTAAAGCCAACAAGCTGAAATAAAAATAAATATAATTGTTTAGCTATTATTTTATTTTTTTGTTGGTATTGTTATTATTAAAACCAAGCAAAAGGATGAATTAAAAAATCTGGTGTGATGGTCGCACAGCAAACAACTTTTCACGTTCTATGGAGGTGCCTAACTTAAATATAAAATTTCAACCTCCTAGCTCATGCTTTAAATTGAACTCACACAGACAGACCATGTCGCGAAAATTACTTTTTCAGACTCAGGGGACCTCAAAACGTGTATATCCATTAAAATCTCGACATCGAATTTTTGACATGAATTCAATACTTTCTCTCTATATATGAGTCGACCATTTCCAAAAGTGTATAGTTGCATCGGCAACAAATTTTCAGGAAACAAGAAAAACCTCTATTCTATTAAACTCAAGAGTTCATTTATGACTGTTATGTTCATAAAATCTGTAAATAAATTAAGAACACAATTTACAAGATCTTAGGTCGGTATTATTTTCTATATAACAGTAACTGTTTTAAAATTCATCTAGGCACTTTTGGAAAAGTTTTTTGTATTTAGCAAGTTTAGAATTGGATCTTTTGCAATTAGCGAGTTTTGGAACTGTAAATGCAACTGGCCAGTATCAATCAACATAGAAAAACAAAAAAGAAAATTCCATAAAAATAGCAGGTCAGTCAACAATAATCATTATTAACAAGTGTAGAAATATAGGTCTGCACTATAAAAATGTCCCTCAGTTTACCAAATATACAATTTTGTGGAAGCTATTCTTCATTGCAATTAGCAAGTTTTGGAAATGACTTCATGAAAGTCGCCATCTTTATGTTAGCAAGCAAGTAGTTTTGGAGCAGTTTGCAACAAGACAGTTTTGGAAATGGAATGAAATGCAACTAGGCCCCCTGTTTGTATTTGTACTCGATTTTCAGTATTTGTTTTAAATAGGATATAGAAACTTTTTTCACAGGAAAACTATTTTCAAATGTATATTTCAGTTGTGCGAACAACATGCTATTAAAATCTCAACTTTTCAAATTTTGTCAATAAGGCACTTTTGGAAATGGACGACTCATATATATATATGTATATTAACATATACATAGAGGTAAGAGAAAATAAAAATACTTAAACATTATTTGGCCATCGTGACTAAGAAACGGACAAAAAATATGTTTATATTGAAATCTCGAAATTGTATAGTTATAGTAAATTTCTCCTGATTCCGTTCCTCAATTTGAAGAATTATATTAATTAAGAAAAAAGAAATAACTTACCAGTTTTTCTTGTTTAAAATCCATAAATTGTTGAATTCCAATAACTTGATCAGATGTAACATAGGCAATTTGATTTTTTGATTTGCAACATAATATATCAGTGAGTGGAGAAACAGAAACTATCTCGGATGCAATTTCATTACCTCTTTTTGCATCCATAAGTCTAAGAACACCTTTTAAAAGAAAATGCTTAGATTAGAAATTATATTTGCTTATTAAATTCATATATATATATATATATATATATATATGTGTGTGTGTAAATAGTTTGAGTTAATGAGATTGGATGTTGCGTTTTTGTGAGGTGATGTGTTCAGCTTTTTCCTGAAAGAGACGGTCTATGGGCCAATAATCACAAAGTCAAAAGCTTCATGTTACATTCCAAAAGGGGTACCTAATTTAAATATAAAATTTCAACCTCCTACCATTTCCGGAGCACCTCCCCCGCCCTCCTCCTAGCTACGCCACTGTTTGTCCCAAACCCAGTATTAATTAAGGATTTGTTAGATCTGGAGAAACCTAATTGACCATTTATTTATGTTCTTTTAATGCTTTTACAATGAATTTACTTTGTTTAAATCGAATTTTATGAATTAATATAGTTTTGGCTAAAATTAATATATAATCGCTCAAAAAACCACTGTTTTGATTTGACATTCTTAAAATTCATAGCTTACTGAGTAATTAAAAAAAAAAATTGACATACTTATATACAACGACTCTGACCTAAAAGTGGGTAGTTTTTTGGGGGGTTCATATAAGAATTAATGATTAAGTTATTTTTTCCTAAATCTGCATCTCTTCCTGAATATTTCAGTGCAAATCTCAGGTTGATATGATGAAAACAAAGAGAGTTATGATTTATTTTCTAAAAAATATTACTTCATTTAGGAGTCTCGGAAAGGCTTCTCAAGCTCATTTTTTCCAACTTTAAGATTTTTTTTTCTCGAAAAGTAATATATATATAGGAATATTGTAATATAATTTTGGATTCTTACTAAGGATGATACAAGCAATAACTTTAGTGGTTAATGATAATTTTTTATCATAAAAAAGTCTAAAAAGGATCAGGTGATAGGAGCATTAAGTAGTTAAAGTAAACAATTTTTCAGAATTCAACATTAGATTTAAGGTCAATTTCCACTAGGTCGTGCCGCTGCCGTGCGATGTCGTAATCGCTTAAACGGACTTGCTTTTTAAATAGCATTGGAGAGCGGCAGACGGCACGGCACGGCAGCGGCATGACCTAGTGGAAATTGGCCTTTAGGTAACGATAGCATTAACGAAGTTAACATTATTTGAATTTCGAACTGTAACTGTAAAGAATAAAGAATTAAATATACGAACCTCTATCAGTCGCAATCATAATATATATGCCATTTTTCTTAAGAATTTTTCCTTCGGGAATCATAGAATTTGGAATTAAAATTAAACCTTCTGGGCTATCGGGAATTGCGAAATTGCGAAGAGCTACTTTTTTTACACGATCCCAAAATATAAATATCTAGAAAAAGTAAAAATTCATATTAAGTATTAAATAATAATATTGTATTTTGAGATCAACGATTTCTTTTATTAATATAAAGCTGTGTATTTTGAAAAAATATCAATATTTTTAAAAACAATTACCTTATCTCGACCTATAGTTACAGCATGAATTCCATCAGTGTGGAAAACAATACTTATAACTGAACTATAATGTCCATCTAAAATCGATATTAGTTCTCCAGTTATAAAATTCCAAATATAAAGTTTGCAATCCATTGCACTTGCCCAGATCTCACAACTACTTTCTGTTTCAGCCCATTCGACAACTGAAGTAACGCCCTAAAATGTTATAATAATAAATTAGAAAATAAATAATTACAATCAAGAGCAAGGTATGTTCAGTGAGGGACAATATTAAGTCCCACCCATGCGTTTTCTACTTGTGATTATTTCATTGTTTTTAAAAAAATATTATATATTTTTAATGGAAACTTTCATAGTTCAAACCTAGAAAATTTCCAATAAAGATTTTCATTATCTTTTATAAAAACAATGAAATAATCACAAGTAGAAAACGCATGGGTGGGACTTAATATTGAACCTCACTGTACAAATATATAAGTAAAGGAATAAATACTCTTAGGACTGGACAAACAAAACAATGTTGTAATCATTTAAAGTGATGTGATGCCCTAGGAATAATAACGACTTAACCGAGACAAACATGGTGCCCAGAAAATGCCAATTAAGATGGCCAATAAAGATAGTGTCTTAATTTTATTGGGAGGGTGAAATTCAATACAAATAATAATGTTTGTCTCTATCTGGGTTATTTCATTATTATCCCCAACGTTTTAATTCTAAATTGTCTTCAGGTCAGGATAAAAAGACTTGATGAAATACATAAGAATCAAAAATTTGCATCATCAGAGCATTGAAAAAAAAAATATATATATATATATATATATTCATTATACATGTTCCGCCATCAAAATCATTTGTGATGCGGAAAGAGAAAAGGGACCTCTTGTCGGCGAAGAAAAATTATCGGTACGGGCATTTTAGTCGAATTAGGTCAAAAATATATGGGTTTCAATTGAATACATTTATTCAATATTTCCTATACAGAAAAATGTTCCTAATATATGTCAAATACTCACTTGATAAGTTGGAGCGCGTAGAGCATGTGTGCATTGTCCATGGTTTAAATCCCAAAGTCTTAGGGAACCATCTGATCCGCTAGTAACTAAAGTAATATCAGGAGCTGATGAATTGATATTCAAAGATCGAAGACATAAATTCGAAACCATTCCTTTATGAAAATGTTTCCATTGCCGTTGTAAAGAACCATCTAAAATAAAAATATCAAAAGTTATTGAAATTTCTCTTAATTAAATAAGCATTTATTTTTTTTTATTAAAGATAATATTAGGGTTTCTAATTTTGTGACTTGCCTTCATTATAATTAAAGTGAGGATTCCATAAAATATATTTCAAATTTATGTAATCATGGTCAAAATATTTGAGCTATGATATAAATTTGAAACTAGAACGAAAGATGTTTTTAAGTCGTAAAAAATCTGGCATATATTTTCATCAAAATATATCACTATATATATAAATCTCTATATACATAGATATATCTATATATATATATATATCACTAACATCACTATATATATATGCAAAGATAAGTTTTCTCGGGTTAAGTCGCGTGGGGTGCTGAGATTTACTCGACGTTTCGGCTCTCCTTTTGGAGCCATTTTCAAGAGAGAAGGAAGTTAGGAGGTAATGGTGGAGGGGGGTTGTTTACGGGGTCGCAGTCTTCCTAGTCCCCAGGTCAATTTGGTGGATGACTCAGAGGCGTGGATTGGTCTCTGAGAGCTGGAGGAAGGTTTGTTGTGTGTAATTGTGTTCGGTTTAGGTTGACTACGGGGCTTCAATCTGCCTACTCCCCAAGTCGGGGTGTTAGGCCCCAAAGTCAACCCAAACCGAACACAAACCCGATTACACAGAACCAACCACTGTCCATTCCTCAGAGACAAACCCAGACCTCTGAGGCATCCACCAAACACACCACCAATACACAGACTTGGGGAGTAGGCAGATTGAGGCCCCGTAGTCAACCTAAACCGAACACAATTACACACAACAAACCTTCCTCCAGCTCTCAGAGACCAATCCACGCCTCTGAGTCATCCACCAAATTGACCTGGGGACCAGGAAGACTGCGACCCCGTAAACAACCCCCCTCCACCATTACCTCCTAACTTCCTTCTCTCTTGAAAATGGCTCCAAAAGGAGAGCCGAAACGTCGAGTAAATCTCAGCACCCCACGCGACTTAACCCGAGAAAACTTATCTTTGCATACATCCGGTCGCGGAAACCTTCCAGAACATATATATATTGAGAAAGTATTGGATTCATGTTAAAAATTCTATGTCGAGATTTTGATGGATATACATGTTTTGAGGACTGCTGAGTCAAAAAAAAAAGTAATTTTCGCAACATGGTCTTTCTGTCTGTGTGTCTGTCTGTCAAAAATTCAATTGAATCGGCTACCAATCAATTTAAATAAATAGCGACGGGGCCTAAATGGCCTCAGATTTCAAAAAGAGTTGAAAAAAAACTAATGTTGCGGGCACCTTAAAAAGCGTGGGGCTCATAGGCGATCGCCTACTCAGCCTAATGGGTAATCAGGCACAAAACACAACTTTCTCTTACCTAAGGTATGAGAAAGTTGTGCGCTCTGCCACCAGTTACGCCAGATTTTTGTTTATTACATAAATATTCTTATGTTTATATAGGGTGTTTATTATTTTTGTCGGCTTGAATGCATTTGAAATTCTTTGCCTTTCAATAAAGCAAATTTTCAAAAAAAAAATTTACTTTTTCAAGAGATTTTTTTGATTTTATTTTTAAAAAAATACTGTTTAATTTCAATCAAAATTTGCCAAGAGAAACGTGACCAATTAGACAAATTGGTATTCTAATAAAGAATATTCTCTGATTGGACGTATATTTTAATAAATAAAACACTTAATATTAATTATATTCATTGTATTGTATAAATAAAAATTGTTAATATTATATTTCATATATATATATATATATGAATCTAATTTATTTTTTAAAATCTAATATGAAAGAGATCAGTTTTTTAAATACCTAACCAGTTCCATGCTTTAAGAAGTCCACTTTCATGACTTGTTACGAGGAGATGCATTAAATCACCAGAACCCTTGCAGAAGGAGACAATACCATCTTCAGAATCTTGATTAGGATCTCCTCCTATTGTCCGGATTACATTCCTCGGCTCGACTTCTAATATATTGACAAATTTGTTAAAGAGACAGAAGAGGTGCTCTCCATCTTCAGACCACTAAAAGGTAAAATATCTTATTAATTATTACATTTTATATTTAGATTTATAAACAAAAAAAAGAGTAAAATTAACTAAATAAATATAAAATTTTATATTTTAAATCAAAAAAAATTTATTTTAATATCAATGGAATAGTCCAATATTGCATTAACAAGATTCGTCCATGGAGTAAAACATCCTTTTTATCTAAATCATTTAAACTGAAAGAAATATGCATCGATCAATGGAAAAATAACCTAGTGATGATATAAATATATATAAAATTAAAAAAAGAAGTCTATAATCATCAAGCATTTCTTGGATATATATAGTCTCAAAATATCTGAAGTATTAAAGAACAAATGGGACAACAGTAGGATCATGCTGTAAGAGTCAAAATGCCATTTACAATTATGTATTATCTTTGAATTGAAAGGATATTATTAAAAATCCACTAAAATTAAAAAAAAGTTAATTTAACAATAGTTAATCAGATTACCTCTATTTTGCCGCCAGTATAAAAAGCTCCCAAAGTTTTTTCAATTACATATCTAAAAAGAAAGAATGTTAAAATAAATAATATAAAGAATAAATGCAAAATATTTAACTTACATTTCCTTAATTCTCAATTTACTAGCCATAATGGCAGTATGAAAATCACACGTGCAATTATAATTATTTTTATTAAAATAAATGCAAGGCAAAAGTTAAAGAATAATTAATTAATGTCATACATGGAAATGATTAAATTAAGAATTCATTGTGTTATAAAATTTTATAGAAAAATGATTGAATTATAATTTGAGAAATTAAATAAGAAAAATCAGATTTGCTAAGTTTTAAATACACTTTAAATTATAATGCCAGGCTATGGCAACCATGATGGCAACTTCTGTGGGAGAAATTGAAATCCATAGTTCTAGACTGATTCAGTCGCTAATCGTGGCGCTAGAGTCGGCGCTGTCAAATTTTAGCATGAAATTCTTCCCTGAGTTGCTGAATTCATCTCTCTGGCTATGACACCAGGTGTAACTAGGGCATAACTAGGGGGGTGTTGGGAGGGGGAGGCCTGCCCCCCCCCCCCCCAGAAAGCTCCTTGCCCCAAGAAAAATTGAGAAAATATGGGGCTTTCCAGACCCACCGGAGGATAGCTGGTCCCATGCCCCCCCCCCCCCCAGCCAAATTCACTAGTTACGCCCATGTTAATCTGTAATAATACCAGGGGCGGATTAAAGAGGGGGGCGGTGGGGGCGATCGCCTCCCCCCCCGAGAAGAAATTCAAACAGTTATAAAAACTAGTAAACTGAAGAAATTATTATTTCCGCTCTTTCAATTGAATTTGTTACCAATCAATTTAAATAAATAGGAAAGGGGTCTGAATGGCCATAGATGCCGACAAAGTCCGTAAATAAAAAAAAAATTTTTTAAAAACGCCCCCCCCCCCCCCAGACAAAATTGCATTAATCTGCCACTGAATACCCTTCTCATTTGGTCGTCCAGATTCGTTCTCCAACTCCAGCCTTCGCTGGCTGGAATTGGTTAAAATTGTGGCCTTCATGCCAAAAAAAGTTATTTAAAAATTTGTCAAAATTCCCTAAACATAGGGTTACCAAAATTTATATTCCACAAATCCTTTCTCTAGTTATAATGACAGATAAATGAAATTATAAGTTGGCATTAAAAATAAAAGGAAATTGATAATATGATTTAAAAAAAAAAAAGTGCAGGAAGTGGATTTGAACTCGCGAAGTTTGGTTACGTGAGAGTGGAAAAAATTTAGAAAGCATGAGGACGAATTAACCACCTGAGCCACCGTTTGTTTTATTGCTTTAGAGAAAAATTAGCCATATAAGAAACATGAAATAAAAAAAAATTAAAAAATTTTTAATATTCCACATATGATATATCATTTTTCTTTACTTTTTATGCAGATTAATAATTTATAATTAAAATTTCATTAGTATGGATAGTTTTCAAATAATTCAATGGACAAAGGGCAGATTGTTTAGGCCTTGATGTAATTAAACCAAAAGCTCTATCTAACATATGATACATGTCATTAATTCTTGAATTTCCCCTGATTCCAGAGAACTAAAGCCCTTTTAATTATATAATCTAATTTGGGAGTTATTGGCGATCAAAGTTAAGCTTATTTTCGCCCTTAATGACATCAACACTCAATTCTATATTATCGAAAAAATTTATTCGTCTGATCAAAACCAAATTTTTACCAGAGATTTATAATTAAAAAATGAGTTTTTTTCTAAAGTTTCATTGAGATTGGTAAAGAAATAAATAAAATATTGACTATTTTGTAAATTGAGTTTTAGAATTTGGGATCCCGGATGGGTAAAGTAGACTCGGTTTATAGAACCGAGTCTAGGCTTGACCCATCTGGGATCCCAAATTCTAAAACTCAATTTACAAAATAGTCAATATTTTATTTATTTCTTTACCAATCTCAATGAAACTTTAGAAAAAAACTCATTTTTTAATTATAAATCTCTGGTAAAAATTTGGTTTTGATCAGACGAATAAATTTTTTCGATAATATAGAATTGAGTGTTGATGTCATTAAGGGCGAAAATAAGCTTAACTTTGATCGCCAATAACTCCCAAATTAGATTATATAATTAAAAGGGCTTTAGTTCTCTGGAATCAGGGGAAATTCAAGAATTAATGACATGTATCATATGTTAGATAGAGCTTTTGGTTTAATTACATCAAGGCCTAAACAATCTGCCCTTTGTCCATTGAATTATTTGAAAACTATCCATACTAATGAAATTTTAATTATAAATTATTAATCTGCATAAAAAGTAAAGAAAAATGATATATCATATGTGGAATATTAAAAATTTTTTAATTTTTTTTTATTTCATGTTTCTTATATGGCTAATTTTTCTCTAAAGCAATAAAACAAACGGTGGCTCAGGTGGTTAATTCGTCCTCATGCTTTCTAAATTTTTTCCACTCTCACGTAACCAAACTTCGCGAGTTCAAATCCACTTCCTGCACTTTTTTTTTTTTTTAAATCATATTATCAATTTCCTTTTATTTTTAATGCCAACTTATAATTTCATTTATCTGTCATTATAACTAGAGAAAGGATTTGTGGAATATAAATTTTGGTAACCCTATGTTTAGGGAATTTTGACAAATTTTTAAAAAGCCTTTTTTTAAGGATAATGCGGGGGTAGAATCATGGAAATGCAAAGAAAGAAACAGGAAAGAAAGTAATTAGTGCATTGCTGCTCCACTGGTAATTTTTTAAGATGGCGCATGAGATGGTTAATCAATTTTCTTTTATATTAAAATAAAAACAAAATTGAGAAACAACACAAATTTTAAAAGAAAAAAAAAATAGAAAATTTAATAAAATAAATATTTTAAAGTGTTTCCACAAGTTTTTGATGTTTTTTTTTTTTTTTTTTTTTATATGACGCCGTAATTTTGATTTTTTTTTTTTTTTAATTACAAAATAACTAAATTACAAGAATCGATAGCTGTCATGAATATATTTATATTGTTATCATTGTTGGGGAATTTAGAACAATCATTTTTAAATTCAAAATATTTAAACTTCTTTCAAATTAAAAAAAAAAAAAAAAAAAAAAAAAATGCTTGTAAATAATTAAAATATTATTTTATGCATTAATTATCAATATGAATGAATATAAATTAATTAAATTTGAATAAATATGAAATATCGAAGATTAAATAAAGATAATGAAATTTATAGAAAAACTTGTATTTATTAAAGTTGATAAGAGATGGCAGTAAGAAGCAAATTCATCGCCCTCACCGGCTTGCCGGGTAACCAAATCTCTTAATGGGCGACGATGCTGTTTCGGGCGTTTTCACAAGTCGAATCCAACTTAATACTTCTTGTTTTCGTCTATTTTAACTTTTCCCAATTCATTTTGAGAAATACTTACAAACAACGGCAGTGAATACGTGATTTTACTTTATGTCGAAAGGCGAAGGATTTCGCGGTGGCCGAGGAGACGCGAAAAGCGGACACAAGTCTGCTTGTCCCGCAGCCTGACCGACTAGAGCCATTTCTGCTAGCACACCACCACCATTTTGTTTATTTGTCTGATAAAAAGTTGTTTAATACTGCTTCGTGTTAAAGCACTATTACCATCTCTAGTGAATTTTTATCTATTACAATTTGGAGAATAAATTAATTTCTTGAAGTATATATGGTTCGATCGTTTCCCCTGGTAACAGGGGTCGCACAAATCTGCAGACATTGGGCGCATCGCAAGTAAACACGTTAAGGTGACCGTGTCCGGTAAAAATTCGTATAATCCAAGTAAAGAACGTGCGGTCACAGTCGGTCTGAAGAAGTCCAAACTCCCTAGCCAAATTGGAACCACCGAAAATATGAATCACGCAAATGACAAAGAAAATCAGAATAATGATATAGAGGAGATGGACACTCAAGAAGGCAAGTTTAATCATTGATTGAGTAATAAAAAAGTGTTTAAAATTTTCTCTTTTATTTTTTTTTTGTTTAGCCGTAGAGTCGGTGGATCCAGTGATAGATGCTGGTGGAGGTGACGGTGGTGGAGAAATACGACCGTTGTTACACCAGCTACCCAATCAGCAACTTCAAGTGCAACAACCACAGCCACAACCACTTCAACCACAACCACAACCGATGAACGGTGAAAGTCAAGATGCATTGGGTGCAACACCTCAAGATGCAGAAATGGAAGAAGGTAAATTAATGCTACATCATTTTGACAGATCAAGAATAAACATATTTTTTTTTTTTTTTGTTTACGCAACTATTTCTCTATTAGTCACTCACTCCTTTAGTTAGTGAAAATAGCAAATTTTGGCATTGATCCATCGACATTAATCACTTAAAATTTTCCGGAATGGCGACATATATTTGATTGTAAATTTTTTTTTAAGAATAAAAGTTTGCGATAGAATAATTAAAAAAGAAATGTATTTCGTCTTTTTATTATAGCTAAATACATTCTTGATCTTTGTTAATCTTATTTCGAAATATCTTTATTTTTACTTTTTACTCTTCTTTCTTTAAAACATTCTCCATTTTAATTAATATCTTTTTGAATGCTAATTTTAGTTTGTCATCATATTATGAAAATAAATATACTCAAGTCCAGTTTCTTTACATTTTTCTCCCAAATAAGGAAATTTACTTCTACTATCTTATTACTCCAATTTCTAGAACTAGCTCTTTCTGTCACTTAGTTATTTTTCCAGAAATAAAGAAACTGAACCGAGTCTATTTTATCTTTTCTTATAAGAAAAAGTTTTTTTCTTTAATTTACTTAACTTTATTTAAACATCTGAGTTCAAAATGTATTAGAAAATTGATATAATTGGAGGTTTACTTCTTTTAAATCCGTACGATGGAATTCACTGTAATTAAAACAAAGTATTTTACTTTATTATGCAGGAATTTTATTAAATTAAATTAAATTTGTATTAAAAAAGATACGCCTCTGTAATTCGATTATATTTTCATATACCATTTCCATATCGAGGAGGCGAGTAGCTGAGTGGATAAAACAGTTAAGCTTTAAATCCTTAGTTGAAGAAACTCATGTTCAAATCCACCTCTTGGTCAAAATATTCAACCTATATAAGACTTACTCCTGAGGAAAAAAAACGAAAATCTTGAGATAGGCATGATTTTATTCCCATGATGACATTTACTCCTATAAGTAACCACAACTTGTCATTTATGGCACTGCTTCATCATTTTGACAGATCGAGATTATGATAAATGATTAAGAATGAATAAAATCAGCATAAGTTTTATTGAATAAACTTTCATAAAAACATAAGTCTTGAAAATTCAATTGAGATATATATATATATTCATAAAATAACGGCTATCGTATAAAGTCTTATATGCCCTAAGTTGCCGAAAATATTGCGTGAATGTGTGCGTGAGTGTGAGTGGGAAAAAAAGTGTGTTTTTTATTTGCGAGATTAGTTTTTGTTTGGTCAAAACGCGCCCTCTGGACTCCCTAGAAGTTAGTGGGATGTCTTGGTTCGGGTCCATGGACACGATTTTCTCAATCACACAAACTCATCTCGAAAATTGCCCTTAAGATAATATATATCAAATATATATATAAAAATAGAATAATCCTAAATATCTTGCCTCAAAATCATGATAATGTTGAACTTAAATTAAATTATTATTAATTAGTTTAAAATCCCAATTTTTTTTTTTATAAAATTAGGCATATTTTTCCCTTGAATAAAAAGAAAATTATCCCAAAATCATATTAAGTTATTTTAAAATTACAAGGCCCTAAGACAAAGACACTGGAACTCTGTTTTATTATAATTTAGAGTTTTTTTTTTATTTTTAGTCTTTTCGGCATCTTAGGTAGGTTTAAACGATACACATATTATTAATGATATATTAGGGGTCCAGGCATATTTATTTATTTAAAATCTTATACTTGTTGAGATTACTTGTCTATGATTTAAAGCATATTTAAAGCAGATGAAGGGCTGATTTTAGTAAGAAAAAGCTTGAAGGGTTTTTCTTTTTTATTGGAAAACTTAAATCTGGTCGACCAATAGCGCATGTATTTGGTTTCGGTTTATAAGTTTTAAATTTCTCAATGAGTGGAAGATTTATTTGTCTATGGCCAAGTTAGTGGTGGCTCAATAAAACAATATATGGTATATTATATAGATTTTATTTTTGGCAGCAACTGCATCTATATAATATACCATATATTGTTTTATTGAGCCACCACTAACTTGGCCATAGACAAATAAATCTTCCACTCATTGAGAAATTTAAATAAATAATTGTACAATCCCACATTCAAATATAAGTTTTAAGTTTTCCAATAAAAAAGAAAAAACCTCATCAAGCTTTTTCTTCCTAAAATCAGCCCTACATCTGCTTTAAATCATAGACAAGTAATCTCAACAAGTATAAGATTTTAAATAATCTTTCTTGTCTAGTTTCGTAACAACAATTCAATATTTTTTTTTTAAACATTCACACTTTTTTCTCATTCACACTCACACTCACACACACATTCACACTGTCTTTTCGGCAGCTCAGGCCATGTAAGACATTTACGATTACCGTTATTGATTTAATATACTTATATGGAGTCCAGGCATTCTTATTTAAGCCATTTGGTATCCAATTGGCTTAAATAAAATCATCGGACTGCCTGGGGTCCGAACCCGCGACGTTTGGTATACGAGGTTAGCACGCTAACCTCTACACCAAGCCCCGAGGGCAATTCAATTTTTATTTATGTCCAAATGAATTAAATAAATTCATCGGACTGCCTGGGATCCGAACCCCCCTTTGACTTTCTATCATTATTGGCATTTGTCAACAACTTTAGCCGTCTCGGGGTGGAAAGGGGGGGAGTCCAGAATCAGAAATATATACTATCGTCTAACAGGGAAACTTTTGAATTTCCATTTTTTTTAAAATTATTGGTTCATTCAAAAGATTGACTGTTCAGATGTATTATTATGCGAAAGTATATATATATATATATATACATAAAGCATTTAATATTACAAAGATATTAGATGAAATATTTAGTTGGTGTGATATATATCTAAATAAAAAAAAAAAATCTTTTACAGTGAGAGCTATTAAAGCATCCCATGCATTTTCTCATGAGATTATTTAAGTGTTTGTTTTTATAAAAAAAAAGATGGAAATCTTTATTGGTTTTCTTTCCTTCGTCTAAACCACCAACGTTTTCAAATTTTCTTTAAGGGGGGTGTAGGAGCGGCGTCTAAACGTACTTAAAAAAAAAACTAGACTATTATAAGGAACCTTTCAATGCGGGTTTTTTTTTTAATTAATTATATTCATAAGGGATTATTGGGACAGAAAGTTATAATTTTTTAATGACTTATTAAAAAATTAATGAAATTAGTTTTTTTGATTTCAAGCAAATACAGCAAACACTCTGTTCCAATAATTTTAAATTTTTTTTTAAATTTAAAAATGAATTTATTGCTATTATTAATTAAGAAAATTGCTAATTGCTATATTAATTAAGAAAATTTTAAAATAAGCTTATTAGATATATTTAAAAATTATGTGTCAAATAGTTCACCACTCTTGCAAAAGATGGCAGGCTAGTCCAACAGCCGATCCCCTATTAGCCTAAATCTGGCCTATATTTATATGCTTTTATAAAAGATTCATAATATATAATAACATTTATAAAGTAATTCTTAAAAGATCAATGAAAATCCACCAAATGCATTAAATATTATTAGCTACCATTCTGAATCTCTTGGCAAATTTTAATAATGGGGTTTTTTTTGGCTTATTTTTAAGACACACAACGCCCTCTTATCGGGAAACATGCGTAACATTTACACTACTAAACCCGCTTAAAAAAACAATGAAATAATCACATGAGAAAACGCTTGGTGGTCTTTTAATATTGACCCTTACTAAACTGTATTTGAATTGTACTCATCATAGATTTTGAAATTAAGATTTTTAGAAAAAATATTTTGATATTACGATAATTTTTTAATTAATTTTCTCTTCTTGGAAAAAAATTTATTATTTATGATTTTAATCATATAAAATCGATTAAGTTCAAAACTTTTTCATATATTTTATAATCCTTTCAAAGAGACAAAGCTCTTGCTCTTGCACATAAATACGAATATGTCAGGCCTCCTGTTTTAAAGGTCGGGGTTACATTACCCCCCCCCCCCTCTGGCATCCTATAGGTGGAGGCAGAGAGAGGGGGGGTAATATGTCTTCTTTTATTTCATTTATTTTTAAAAATAAAATCTTTTAAATTAAAAAAACTTAAAAGAGTAAGAAATTCATTTTTTTCCAAAATATTTTATATAGACCCTATTGTATTTCTAATTTCTAAAAACATTTTATATGATTTTAATTTTATTAAATTAAAATTTTTAAAAATTTGCTAATGATTTTATCAAAAAATTTTTTAGGCTCTAACCTAAAGTAGATTTTTTTTATACTATTTGAAGGGAATAAATATTTTTAATTTTCTTTATTTTTCATTTTTTTTTTGAAAATATGTTGCCCCCCCCCCTGACTCAAATTCGTTCCGGCGCCCCTGATCTGGAGTTTATCTCGAATGATTACAATATGCATATTGTTATCACTGTGAGATTTAAATCAATGAATGAATGAGTTGAAATTAAAAAAGTAAAAATTCATTAAAAAAAAAAAGAAAAAAATAAAATTTCACACTAGAAAAATTTTTTTAAAATCCCAATTAACAATGCTATTATGTACCATTGGTTTTAGAAACTAATGAAGGTAATAAATTTATACTTAATAAAATTTACATTTTGTTAATTTTCTTTAAAACATGATTTGACTATTTTCATATCGATAAAGGCCAGGGGATATACTGTATATATTATCTGGTCTAATTTTCTTTTATTTCCATTGAACCAATTAATAACAAAATACAAGTTTTTTTATTTTATTAGATCTTCTTTTGGTTTATACATTAACTGAACAGGATCTTACTTTTTTTTTTAACACTCACACTTTTTTCTCACTCACACACACATTCACCCAGTCTTTTCGGCAATTTAGGCCATTTAAGACACACTAATGCATAACAGAGTCCATATATACCTGTTATATTATTAACCTATGAATATATATAATACTAGTAGATATATTCTTAGACCGCAGAAAGAAATTTAAAAAAAAATTATCTATTTTGATTTTTATTTTTTAGAGTATTTATTGCCTAGGCTGACAGGTATGCGCAAATAGGCTTGTTTGCGGCTTGTAGGCTTGTCAGTCAAGCCAATAAATACTCTGAAAAATCAAAATCAAGATAATTTTTAAAAATTGTTTGGTCTTCTCTGAATATAACTCCTCTTTCTGCGGTCCAAGAATATATATATTCATTAGTTAAGTTAATGGACTAAACTAAATTATTAACCGACTAATTCTGAACTGATATCAAATCCGCCTTATACATATAATCTAGTAAAAATTTTATTGAGTTTTCCTGTGGATCTTGACTTTAAAAAGCTCTCATCTGCATTAATTAATGCCCAATTGCACCTAAAAAGCAAAATGTGGCATTTTACCTATTTAACTATTTATATTTATAATATATATTTTTTTAATATATATATATATTTCTACTTTTAAAGGGTAATGATTAAAAATTAATAATTGATATATTTTTCTTTTTTCTAGTTGATGAAGCCAGAAGTGAAGCTACTTTTCGACATACAGTATATAATATTAGTAAATTAAAAGATTCCCAGCTTTCGGCCCCATGCTATGTCCGCAATTTACCATGGAAAATTATGGTTATGCCACGCTCGTCACAAACTCAAGACCGTCAGAATCAACGCTCCCTTGGATTCTTTTTACAATGTAATGGTGAAACTGAATCGTCGTCTTGGTCTTGCTATGCTGTAGCTGAATTACGAATTCTCAGTCAACGGGAAGATGCTGAAACTTTTAGTCGAAGTAAATGAATTAATTAAAAACTTTTCACAAAGTCGGTTGTTTCATGTTTAGATATTTTTTTTTTTATTTTTATTAGATTCCTTTTTCTAATTTAGCTAACTTTAAATGAAACAACTGATCTTGTATATCTATTTAATTTATTTATTAATTTTCTTTTTTTTTTCTAATTTAAACTTTTTAGAAATTCAACATCTCTTCTATTCGAAAGAAAATGATTGGGGATTCTCTCATTTTATGTCGTGGCAAGATATGCTCGACCCTGATAAAGGCTTTATTAAGGACGATTCAATCACATTAGAAGTAAGTTTAATATTGATTTATTTTTATTATTTTTTTTTTTTTGTCTTTTTAAAAAAATTTAAAAGGATCATCGAAATAAACCTATTAAGATAAAAATCAAAATTAGATTAGAATAAGAAGAATCGATTTCGTTTCTATTTAATTCTATTAATTAATCTTTCTATTTTACAATTTTTAAGTCATCTTTAGGGTGTCTTTAAAAATAACAAATTGATTAAAGAGTAATTTATATTATTCAGATCTTTTAAGAACATCAAAAAAATTTTTATATTTTTTTAAACAATATTGAATTATTTATATATAGAAAACTCATGTGTGTGCTTAGTACCCACCGTTTAATGCAGCTTTTTCCAAACTGGGAGGTATGCCTCCCTAGTCCAAGAGCAGGCGCGAATATTAGCCAGAGCGAACAATTTTCTAAATGATTGCTAAAATTTTATAAATAAAAAAAATATTTTTGTATATTTATTAAAGCTTTTGTGGTTTGTATTATTGAGAAACATGTTAATAATACAAACTTGAGAAAAGTAGATTTATAGCTGGATAAAATTATTCAGAAACAGAATGAATAAAGAAGAGTAGCTAGTATTTGTTTCATTTATTTAAGGCCCATTAAGCTGACCGTTTCGGTCAGCTTAATGGGCCTTAAATAAATGAAACAAATACTAGCTGCTCTTCTTTATTCATTCTGTTTCTCAATAATTTTATCCAGCTATAAATCTACTTTTTTCAAGTTTGTATTATTATTATTATGAGAGTTTTTAATTATAGACTATATTTTGTATTAATTATTTATTAAAAATATAAATACTTAAACAACGTTTCGACTGCTTATTCTACAGCCGTTTTCAAGTACTGTGCACTTGCTCTGACTCAAGTGAACTAACCTCAAAGGGATCGTTACGTGGTTAGTTCACTTGAGTCAGAGCAAGTGCACAGTACTTGAAAACGGCTGTAGAATAAGCAGTCGAAACGTTGTTTAAGTATTTATATTTTTAATAAATAATTAATACAAAATATAGTCTATAATTAAAAACTCACATAATAATAAATTTATATTTTTAGCAAAAAAATTTTGTGTTTGTAAGGGTGAGGGGCGTTAAAGGATTAAATATTTTAAAGTAAGGCGTGATAATATAAAGTTTGGAAACCATGATGAACCCTAATGAGTGGAATAATATTAATATTTAAATTATATATACACCAAATTCATAAGAATTCTATATAAATAAACATTTCAAATGCAATATTGATTGAACTTTGCCTTTGCATATTGGTAGAATTTTTCCTCCTGGGCTAAGAGATAAACATTTATTTAATTTATATTGGCTACCTATTAATAATAAAATATCAAAATAAAATTTTAAAAACTAATACTCTCTATTATAATAGGAGTTTTTAATTATAGACCACATTTTGTATTAATTATTTATCAAAAATATAAGTACTGCACAACGTTTCGGCTGCTTATTCTGCAGTCGTTTTGAAGTACTGTGCACTTGCTCGAACTCAAGTGAACTAACCTCAAAGGGATCGTTACGTGCATTTTGCAATATTCTCTATGTCATGAAAAAGAGAGAACATTTGGATTAATTAAAATTATTATATATATATCATCTTTTATTAATTATATTTGATTCATCACTTTCTTATTTTTTAAAACAGGTTTCCGTTGTTGCTGATGCTCCTCATGGAGTTTCTTGGGATTCCAAGAAGCATACAGGATATGTTGGTCTTAAGAACCAAGGAGCTACATGTTATATGAATTCCTTACTTCAAACTCTCTATTTTACTAATGAACTTCGAAAAGCAGTTTACAAGATGCCAACCGAGTCCGATGATTCGAGTAAGAGCGTTGCTCTTGCTCTTCAAAGAGTTTTTCACGAATTACAGTTTAGTGATAAGCCAGTTGGTACCAAAAAACTTACTAAATCCTTCGGATGGGAGACTCTTGATTCATTTATGCAGCATGATGTTCAGGTAATTGCCATTGTATTCTCTAGACATCAATTCTCATATGAGATGGGAGCGTGCATTCATACAGTTGATAAAATAAGAGATTTCTATTAATTAATTTGAGTCAAAATTCTGATAGTCTTTCACTTATTTCTTTTAATCTTTGAATTCTTGATTCCTGACTTTAAATGTTTTTTGGTGTATTGATTTTTACTTTCTCTTACCTATATATATGTAATATATAGAGAGAAAGTATTGCGATCATGTCAAAAATTGCTATTTTTGGTGGATATACATATTTTGAGGTTCCCTGAGTCCATAAAAATGGCTCCCTCAAATTGGTCTTTCTTTCTGTGTGTAACAATTTTAAGGAATTGAGCTATGTGATTGAAATTTTATATTTATGTTATGTACTCTCTCGTGCACTCAAAATAAGCATTAAAACAAAATCGTTCAGAAAGTACTAGTACTTTACTCAAGTACTTTTTCACTTTTTTCGAATTTCTTAAAATCGGCTTTAACGAAAAATTCAAATTTACATGTTCTTTAAAAAGTATATCAGTAAAATGTTTCGTGAACATTTTTTGAAGTACACTTTATTGATGTAGACCAAGGAAGGGAACAGGAGCAGCTAAAATTAAAGCCTCCTCCCTTATTACAATTAACGAGACGTTTCGGGAAAACTTTATTTTCCCATCATCAGTCTTTCGAAATTGTATCTGTCCCGGAGTTGTTAAAAGGGCACAATACATTTATTATGTATTCTATTTAGGGGTGAGTTATTCATTGAATTGTTCAGTGAGAATGATCTATTCATTCACAAATCAATTATTAATATTTTTTAGAACCTCTTTAAAATGCGTGAAAATTGTTTGAAGTAGACTTTACTGATGTAGTATTTCAGTTTTTTCAAATTCATTTTCCGGCTCTTACTTCCATAGAGCCAATGTTAGTTAAATCCCTATGGGGATTTGTATGTTAATTTCGATTCAAAAGTGGGTGGTCCCCCCCCCCCCCCCTTTGGAACTTTATACACATTTAAAAATATTTTTCTAATTCTTATATTTATTTAAATTCTCTATTGTGTATAAGATATCCAAATGTGAGATTAAAATTTTGAAAAATAACCATAGTTTATTTCAAGCATACAAACATTTAAACTCAAGTTTGGAACTAAGGTGCTATGGGAAACTAAATATATCTCGACAGAAAAAAATCTTGTGCGACCAGTCACGCCAGATTTTTTCTATACTGTATCAATTGACAACTACTTTTTTGTAAAAATATTTGAGAAATTTTGTAATTTTGATCAAAAGAGAGACTACAAATGGAAATCCCAACTCTATTGGTTTTATATGAAACTCAGCACACCAAATTTTATTTAAATTAATGACTCATAAATAAACCACAACTAATGCCATTAATGACTTATTTCTAATATAAACATTTCTGAAAAAGTTTAAATCAATTTTTTCAAATTCATTCTAATTTTTTATTTAATTTTTTAGGAATTTCTCCGAGTTTTGCTTGATAAATTGGAAAGCAAGATGAAAGGAACATGTGTTGAAGGAACTGTTCCTAAATTATTTGAAGGAAAAATGGTGGTATGTATAATTTGAATATTTTATAATACTGTATTATTTATTTTTTAAATTCTTTTCTTTCTAATTTATATATATATATTATTCTATTCATAGTTTGCATTTGATTAAGTGTATATAAATTTGACCTAATATATATATATATATATATATATATATATATTAGGTAAATGTGTATATGTGTATATGCTGATTGTGTAGAAATTCTCTAGATAGACTGTACCGTCAGGTTTAATTAAATTAAAAAACTAATTAAATCTGATGGCACAATTTAACCTTATCTATAATGTAACTTAATTACTTAACTAATTATTAAACATTTCAAATTTTTTCAGTCGTTTATTAAATGTAAAAATATTGATTATACTTCGACACGGACGGAAACTTTCTACGATATACAATTAAATATTAAAGGAAAAAAGAATAGTAAGTAAATAATTTTTTTTTGAACTTTTTTTTCAAATTGAACTTTATTTATAGTTCATTTTATTAAAAAAAAAAAAAAAAAAAATTAATAATCTTAATTATTTTTTGTTTTTCAGTTGCAGAGAGTTTTCATGATTATGTAACCACAGAACTTTTAGACGGAGATAATAAATATGATGCGGGTGAACATGGCCTTCAAGATGCAGAAAAGGGTGTTATTTTTGCTTCGTTTCCCCCTGTTTTGCATCTTCATTTGATGCGCTTCCAATATGATCCAATTACTGATTGTTCCGTGAAATTCAACGATCGTTTCGAGTTCTACGAAAAAATTTCGTTAGATCCCTATTTACAGGTAAATAAAAAAAAATTGCAATTATTAGCATAGGCAGTTTATTAATTGAAATTACATTTTAAAGTTTTTTGGTATAATTTCTTTATTTGCTCCTTTTTAATATATTGTTTTTTTAGAATCCAGAAAATACACGGG
The DNA here is from genome assembly GCA_023213315.1 of Euborellia annulipes. Classification (NCBI taxonomy): domain Eukaryota; kingdom Metazoa; phylum Arthropoda; class Insecta; order Dermaptera; family Anisolabididae; genus Euborellia; species Euborellia annulipes. The sequence goes on from JAKCPI010010880.1 coordinate 207,121, forward strand.
CTGATTATACTCTCCATGCTGTTCTGGTACACAGCGGTGATAATCACGGAGGCCATTATGTTGTATTTATTAACCCGAAAGGAGATGGAAAGGTTCGTTTCCCTACATATTTAAAATCTCTTTTTACTTTCTCTTACCACTATATATGTTAATACATAGAAAGAGAAAGTATTGGATTCATGACAAAAATTCGATGTCGAGATTTTGATGGATATACACATTTTGAGGTCACCTGAATCCAAAAAAGTGGTTTTCGCGACATTGTCTGTCTGTCTTTTTTCTGTTCAATTTTAAGAATGAAGGAATTGAGCTACGAGGTTGGAATGTTATATTTAAGTTAGGCACCCCCTGGAGCGTGAAAATAAGTTTTTAATCAAAGAGTATTAGTATTTTACTAATATTAATACCCACAAATTTACAACTCGACATTTGGCCTTATACATTGGCATTTGAGTGCCATACTCTCGAAAATGGACTGAGGATGGCGATATTTAATAATGGCCGAAACTGTCTCCACTACTCTTGAGTTTCGTAGAGGCTTACTTCCTGGCTGCCCGATCCCACACCTCTTGTTGAAATACAACAGCCACTTCACAAATTGTCGGCGTATCCTTTGTATATTCTCTTTAGAAGACCTTCACATATGGCTATACACAATAAAATAGAATGTTTAGGAGGAATATATCGCCTGATGAGAATCATAGTGGCGAAAGTCCGAAATTCAACAATTGGAGAAAAGGCGTTTGAAAGTTTTAGAAACAGATACATTTAAATAGCCGGGCACAAATGAATAGGCCAGAATGGAAATATATTTTCGCCTCTTTAAGACTCAAAAGAGAAGACTTTTTAACGTTTGGTAGGCTTAACTCAAAAATTGAATTTTCGGACTTTCGCCACTATGATTCTCAGCAGGCGATATATTATATTTATTCTCTTAAAGTTGTTATATAATTATCTCACACCCTTTGGTTTTGGCCGCTGTGCTGCTTACAGTGAGGGACAATATTGTCCCACCCATGCGTTTTCTACTTGTGTTTATTTCATTGTTTTTAAAAAAAATATTATATATTTTTTAATGGAAATTTTCATGGTTCAAACCTAGAAAATTTCCAATAAAGATTTTTATTTTATTTTATAAAAACAATGAAATAATCACAAGTAGAAAACGCATAGGTGGGATTGACCCTCACTGTACAGTGAGGGATAATGTTAAGTCCCACCCATGCTTTTTTCTACTTGTGATTATTTCATTGTTAAAATAAAAAAAAAAAATATTAAGCTTATATACTTTTTAATGGACACTTTCATGGTTCAAACCTAGAAAATTTCCAATAAAGATTCCATTTTCTTTTATAAAAACAATGAAATAATCACAAGTAGAAAACCCCTGGGAGGGACTTAATATTGACCTTCACTGTACTTTCATTTTATTTTTTAAGAAGGGGGACAGCTTTTTTTTTGAGTAGGTAAGACTCTGGGCGACCCTTCAATCAAAACAAAGTATTTTATAGATATGGCAGAGGCTTTAACTTTTCTATTTACTTATTTTCATTCTCATTTTATGAACAATGACTGTATTAATATCTTGTATGTTTTTATTTCTTTAAACCTACTCTACCATTGTCCAATATGTAAAAACTATAAGGTAGATAACCTTATATTTTATATAATAACATTTAAAATTTTTTAGTGGTGTAAATTTGATGATGATGTCGTATCAAGATGCACCAAACAAGAAGCAATTGATCATAATTATGGAGGACACGATGATGATATGAATTTAACAGTGAAGCATTGTACAAATGCCTATATGTTAGTCTATATTCGAGATTCAGCTTTACGTACAGTTTTAGAAGAAGTTGCCGAAGAAGATATTCCTCAAGAGGTAATTATTAGATAATAATAATAAGTAAGAACAACATTTATTCGGACAAAATTGAATTTGATTTATGTTCATGGAATTTTATAATTTGTTTTATGTATTAAAAAAAAAAAAAATTAAAATTATTTTTCTTTTCAATTTTTATTTTGCATTTTTTTATGATATAAATAAAATTCAAACCCCATTCAATCATATATTATATATATAATATATGTTACACCGAATCGACGAAATTGCCTTTTTCCGTACCTTGCAGTAAGGTTCTCCTTAAAAAGAAAAATTTTAATCAACTTAGGTGCGATTTGCTTTTGGGCCCTAAGCACCGAGTTCCCTAAAGTTGATTTAAATTTTTTCCAAAGGAGAACCTTACTGCAACAGGCCGAAACAGCCTAGGCCGTGGGTTTTATTATTTGATTTAAGAATGTTAAAATTGGAGCTACTTTTGCTTTTAGAAAAGAAAAATTTAAAACAACTAGGGAATTTTCTCGGCTTCGGTCCAAAGCCAAAGGCCTTCGGCTGCTTATTTTTATTTTTTAAGTGAAATCCAATCCTTTCGAATTGAACGGTTTTGGACCGAGTTAACCGAACCGAGCCGACACTAGAGGTCTTGATCGGTTGTTTGAAAAATAAATAAATTTTAATTAATTTTACTGTATTTTATTAATTATCCTAATTATCTCAATCAAAATTGTTTGCATTGTATACGTTTCTTTAGGTGATAAATATAATCGAGAAATGAAAAACCTAAAAAAGCAAATGGCATCTTTTTTCGAGAAATGGGCAAAACTAAGAAAAAATATGCCTAATTCGTGAACTTGGCCGACTTCACGAAAACGGCAAAATTTTACCGTTTTCATGAAATAAGCAATTTCGTCGATTCGGCGTAAGATATATATTGTATAAAGTCTTTCATTCTAAGCGCCTATCAGCTGACTTTTTAGCGAAGTAATCTTTCAATCCTTATTTTATAATATTATTTCCCACTCTATTACTTGACTAAAAGTACAAAAAGGTGATGTGCAGTTATGACTTTATGGAATCTAGACGGCCACTTTCAGAGGTTCCGGTATATCGGCTAACAAGATCCGCATCCATTATTATTATTCTATTTATATTAATACAATTACATAATGAAGTATAAAGCAGCATATATTTATTATGCGGGGGTAAAGCGGGGAAGGTGAGTAAAACAAATGACAAGAAGTTGAATGAAGGATGTACAGTGAGGGTCAATATTAAGTCCCACCCATGCGTTTTCTATGGGTGATTATTTCATTGTTTTTATAAAAGAAAATAAAAATCTTTTTTGGAAATTTTCAAGGTTTGAACCATGAAAGTTTCCTTTGAAAAATATGTAATATTTTTTAAAAAATAATGAAATAATCACAATTAGAAAACGCATAGGTGGGACTTAATATTGTCCCTCAGTACACTGAGATATAAAGATAAAGTCCATTCATGCGATTATTTCATTGTTTTTTTAAAGTGAAACTTTTATTTTATCAATTAAATATATATTATGACCTCCCGTGATTGGAACAAGCTCCCTGCTTCTATCCTTCCCCAAAACCTACAATCTTCAGACTTTCAAGTATAATCTCAACAGGCATCTTCTCAGTTCCGCCAGTTGAGTTTCACTTTTATGCTTCTCCTTTTGTTTTTATTTAAAATATATATATATATATATATATATATATATATATATAAAATTATATATATATATTTATTATTTTTTAATTTTATATTATCCTCTCAAATTTTTTGGTTCATACTATCAGCATGTCGGGTTGTAAGCCGTGACGTCAAGAGCCTTGACGAAAAATTGTTGGGAGATTTAATAATTCATTTTTTAAATTGATAAAATGTAATTTTTAAAATAATTTTTTTTTTTTATTTTAAACATTCATACTTTTTTCTCATTCACACACATACACACACATTCACACAGTCTTTTCGTCAACTCAGGCCATTTAAGACTTAGACGATAACCGTTGAAGTAATATATATATATTGGGGTTCAGGCATTTCTATTTCTTTAAAATAATTTAAAATGTTTCAAATCTTTTTTAAATATGAAAAATTTTTAATAATCATTTTTTGAAGATGCAAACTTATACTAGAATTATTTTATAAAAACAATGAACTAATCACACGCATGGGTGTGGCTTTAACTTTGTCGCTCATACTTTCATAGGACGTATCAATTCGAAAAAAAAATAAAATAAAATAATTTAAATCATCCAATTATATATTAATTAATCCACATTGGACCACATTAACAAATTAACCCAAAATATACCTTTTAATTGAAATCACTATGTTCATTTAACAATAAAAAATATCACAATTCTCCCAAAAGGCTTCAGGTTTTTTTCAGTCCTCCCCAACATAATAAACAAATCATATGCCCACTCTAACTACACCCTTTTTATTTATATGAACATTTTAGTTTCTCTTTTTGTTGCATCCGTGTAAAATATATTTACAAATCATAATTATAACATAAAATAAATAATACTAATTTAGTTTTAGCTTGTTTATCTAATTCAAAATATTAAATATTGTTTTAGTTGGTAGATAGACTAATGGAAGAGAAACGTATGGAAGTGGTTCGGCGAAAAGAACGCAATGAAGCTCATCTCTATATGGCCGTTCATGTATTATTAGAAGATGCTTTTGATGGACATCAAGGAAATGATCTTTTTGATCCCGAACGCGCCCCATATCGAGCATTTCGTGTTCGAAAAAGCGCCCCACTACAAGAACTCCTCGATTTATTATCAGAAAGTTTTAAATATCCTTTGGAACAATTAAGGCCTTGGCCATTTTCCTATCGTTCCAACCAAACATGCCGACCTACATTAGTTGATCTAGAGGCCGATTTACATAAGCCTGTTCAAGATGTTGCTGAGAATCAAAATCCTTGGAATGTGTTTGTGGAATTAGTACAGCCTGATTCTGGACTCCATGCATTGCCTGGCTTTGATAAGGATTCTGATGTCCTCCTCTTTTTTAAATTATATTGTCCCAAGACAAAGAGAATCCATTATTGTGGCCATCATTATATGCCGGTTACAGCAAAGGTAAATGTTTCTTTCATTTCTTAAAACACACATAGGCGCTGGAACTGGGGGGCAAGGGTACATTGCCAATTGGGGGCAATATGTCTTCTTTTATTTCATTTATTTTTAAAAATGATACATTTTTACAAGTTTTTTAAATTAAAAAAAAAATTATAAGAGTAATAAATTCATTTTTTTCCAAAATATTTTATATAGACCCTATTGTATTTCTAATTTTTAAAAACATTTTATATTGAACAGGGCCGGATCTAGGGGGGGGGGGAGCAGTGGTGCACGTTCCCCGGGCGACAGATATCAGGGGGGCGGCAATTAAAGAAAGATAGAAATTTTTGGTTACGCGGGCGCAAAAATTTAGCGTCTCTAAAAAAAAAGGTAAAATATTTTTTCGGATGGGAAAATTTGGTTCCGCGAAAAAAAAAAATTTTTTTTTGAGATTTGGGAAAATTTTAAGAAGGGGGCGGTAAATTAAATTTTGCCCCCCCCCCCCCTGAAAAAATCTCCTAGTTCCGGCCCTGATATTGAATTAAAAGAAGAAAATTAAAAATATTTATTTCCTTCAAAAAGTATAAATATAGCCTTAAAAAAATTTTAATAAAATCACTAGCAAATTTTTTAACATTTTAATTTTATTTAAAATTTTTAAAGCTTTAAAGTAGATTTTTTTTTGTTTTATACTATTTAAACATTAAATAAACGTATATTGCTCGTTTGATAATATAAGATATTTACTTAAACAGAACACAAAGTGTTGGTTTCTAAAAGAAGAGAGATTATGAAAGCCCCACATCTTCAACATAAATTTCTGGTTTTGTTGGTTCCTGTAGCTTCAACATGCAAGCTAAATTATAAATGTGTATTCCTTCCTAAACTTAGATTAATTATTAAATATTAGTAATAATAATATTCACTTAAAGTGATTTTATTATTTTAGTTTGTTATTTATATTCTAGGTCCAAGAATTGATCCCGATTTTGAATGCCCGTGCCGGATTTCCTCCTGACACCGAACTATTGCTCTTTGAAGAAATTAAGCCCAACCTTGTAGAGCAAATAGAAAACCTTACTGAACCCTTAGAAAAAGTTCTTGATGAACTTATGGATGGTGATATTATAGTATTCCAAAGGGATGATCGTGATGAAATGTTTGACCTCGCCACATGCAAGGAATATTTTAAGTAAGTATATATATAAATTGATTACAAATAAATAAGTTTTTTGACCTAATTATTTGATTATTTTTAGGGATCTCTACCTCCGAGTGGAAGTGACTTTCTGCGATAAATCTGTACCTAGTGATCCTGGATTTACACTCGAACTTTCGCAACGGATGAATTACGACCAAATGGCCCGAGCAGTTGCCGCCCGTGTTGGCACCGATCCTTATCTTTTACAATTCTTTAAATGTCAAAAGTAAGTATTAATTAAAATTTATACTGGTGTTTATTTAATTTACTGGTAAAAATTTTAATCTTTTCTTTAAATGCATTGATTTAGTGAATAGCCCAAACATATTTCCAAATATTTTTATTTTTCCTGAACTTTCCAGCATTTGTTGTGAAGTCAAAAAGTGAGAGAGACAGATACAAAATTTGATATCTTTTGGATCAAAAAACACATACAAAGATTCCTACAGAAAAGTCCAAACTTAGCGTCTGGACGTCTTTGCATGAGTATTTATCATTGTTCCCATGTGAATTGGGGATTATGGTCTTAAAAAATGTTATAAAAGGCCATCCCCCACTCTCTGGGGGATTCCCTCCCTCGCTTTCAGTGACGGTCGATCATTTGAAATAATAAAGAAATTTATAAAATCATGACTATTCTGACTACTTAGAAGCTGGCAACTCTCAGCACAGTGATGATTATAAATATTGAACATAGGAAAAAATTAAATTTTTCATTCATCAGGCTACAGAGTATGGTTACCGTCCCATTTAGAGAATCTGTCCCTTTGGACGCTCCCATACTTTGTGCATCTACCAGAGGATATTTTTAAATTATTGAAATCTATTAAATCTTGAATAGAAATATATAAATTTTCAATAAAAGGTTGAATTCCACCAGGAGATCAAAAATGGGAAGGAGTTTTAATAAATTTTGCTTTTTTTTAACCCCTTTCGACTGCTAAGACTATTTAGGGTATGACTTTATTATTATACGTTCGTTTTGTTTATTATTATAGAAATTTTTACAATACATTATACCGATGGCTAACGGGGGACAAATTTTGATTTAGGTGCAATAGATTCTTTAAATATTCTAAATTTTAATACCAATTGGGAGATAAAATTTGCGCCCATGGACTGCGAAGTTACTATAGACCAGTCTTTTGTCAAACTCATTTATGCCGCTGAACCATAGGCTTAGCCAGGGGGCTCAAACCCCATGGGGGGGGAGGCTTGGGATCCAAGCCATGACTGGATATTTAAACTCCATAATACAAAATGTTTTATAATTTGCTCTAGCAATTTCGCAATTGTATTATATTTTAAAAAAGAAAAGTATTTTCTGTTGTTTTTTCTCTAGTATTACTAATTTTATCAGTAGATTAGTTGAATCTTACTAATCATGTAAATATTTGTAATATATTTCCTGTACCAAATTTTTTTTTACTTTGAAAATTGATTTATTTCATTAGACTTCTTATACTGCCCCATTACTCATTATTGTAGGGGGGATATATTTACACTCTTCTTAAAAGTATTTACGATAAATTCAATTAAAATAAGCCTTTATTTATAATATATATTTTATATTTATTCTAAAATTAATTTTATTTTATTAGCTACAAAGAAACGCCTGGTAATCCATTAAGATGTACATTTGATGGAACTTTAAAAGAACTTCTTGTTTATTGTAAACCAAAAGCGCCTAAGAGAATATACTACCAACAATTATCCATTCGAGTAAATGAATTAGAAAATAAAAAACAATTTAAGGTAAAATACTCATTTTTCTATTTCTTTTAAATTAAGTATCCGACTAATTATTTCGTTTTTTATTGTAGTGTACTTGGGTTGGCCCAAAACTAAAAGAAGAAAAAGAATTAATTCTCTATCCAAATAAAAGTGGAACGGTAGCAGATCTACTTGATGAGGCTAGAAAGCAAGTTGAACTTAGTGATTCTGGATCTGGGAAACTTAGGTAAACAAAATATTTTATAATGCCAAGATTTCCAAACTTCGCATCATCATTCTAATCATATATATACATTCTAATCCATATATATACAGTGTGAGGCATAATAAAGAGAAATTTTTAAAAGGTTGTTAAGTAAAAATACTTAGTTTTTTTTCACATTCACTCACACATTGGGTATCCATTTGGTATCCAAATGGCTTAAATAAAATCATCGGACCGCCTGGGATCCGAACCCTCGACCCTTGGTATACAAGGCAGGCGCGCTACCAACTAAGCCAAGCCCGAGGGCGGACGTCTTCTTATCGGAGGATATAAAAAAATTTTTTACGAAGAGTTTTTGCTTAACAGCCTTTTGAAAATAGCTCTTTATTATGGCTCACCCTGGATAAGGATAAGTGAGCATTAAATAAATTCCCCATTTCAATAAATTGGATTTTTACCTGATCTGATTCTGACTTAATTAATTTAATTTATCTTCTTCTTTTGTTTTTTAGGATATTTGAGCTCAATTGTTATAAAATTGTAACTTGTTTGAGGGAAGACACCCCTTTAGATAATCTTAATCCATCAGGCAGCAAAATATTTAGGTAAATATAAATTATTAATGTAGAAAATGGCTGTGTAGAATTAAATAACAGAAATAAAGAAGCAGCCAGGGAGGAAACCTCTATTATTAAAGCAAACTCCTTTGTTGCAAGACGTTTCGGCCAATTTTATTGTGCCATCCTCAGTTGCATAAGCTAAATGTAAATAATTTTTTGTTTAGCTTATGCAACTGAAGATGGCACAATAAAATTGGTCGAAACGTCTTGCAACAAAGGAATTCCAAAGAAGGCTTCCTTCCTCTTTATTTGTGTTAGTAAATATATATATTGTTTATATTAAATTCTGCATAATACACATTTTGTGAATTTATTTGTTTATTAATTTTTTTTAGGATAGAGGAAATTCCTAAAGAAGAAGTGAATCTCGCTGAAGACGAGATGCTCATACCAGTAGCTCATTTCTATAAAGATATCTTCTCAACTTTTGGCGTTCCCTTTATGCTCAAAGTGAAACAAGGAGAAACCTTTGCCCGAATTAAAGATCGTATTTTTAAAAAACTCGTCATTCAAGAAAAAGAATTCGAAAAGGTATATTTCAGAAAAGTTATATAAAATATATAAGTAGAGGGTGTTCTAAAATACCAAATATATTTTATTTTACAGTTTAAATTTGCATTAGTTGCAATGGGTCGAGCGCAATTTATTAGTGAAGATTCAGAATTTGTCATCAACTTACAAGACTTCAAGTCACATCCCAATCAAGGTATTTTTAGTGTTTCATTTTAAAATATTATCAGACGATAAAAGAACTTTGGATAAGATGCATGCAGTCATTAAGTTAGCAAAGTCTGTCACACGTTCAAATATTACTTTATGTTAATATTTAATAATCTACCCTCAAATTGTTATTCTGTAACGCAAAAGCGTTATCAGTGGCGTATTCAGGGGGCCCGGGGGGCGGGCCCCCCAAAGCCTTCTCCAAAACAAAAAAATACCTATTGTTTTCCCTAATGATTTTTTTTTTAAATAATTATTTTATTAACTCTCATAAATTCTAAAATCTAACAAAAAACTTATAAATAATTGAAAAAATCTCTAATATTTACGAATTTTGTATTAAAATTATTTTTTATTTAAAAAAAAAAAATTTTTTTTAATTTGTTTTTTATTTATAATTATTATATTATCTGAAAAAAATTTCTCCACTTTAAGTTTCTTGGAGAAGGGGGGGGGGTTCATAAAACTTTTGGCCCCCCCCCAAAGCAGAAATCCTGGCTTTAGTCAATAGTGTTAAAAATTAATGTCATGTCTACGGGGGGGGAGGCTTTAATATTTTAACGCCGTATTTTAATGCATCAAAATAGCGTAAAAAAAGTATGGCCATTTTTTAACGCTTCTGATGTTATTATTTTACTTTTTACACCCAATTTTATTTTATTTTATTTTTTGAGTAGCTGTCTTCTCTGAGCCATGGGCCAAGGGCCACCCAATTTTATGTTAAATTTTAACTTCTGTTTTTAGAGAATAGGCCTATATTATTTATTTGTTGGTGGTTGAAATGTCGCCTTACTTTTGGGAATCGAATCTAGAATTTCTATCCTATTTTAAAATTTACATGAATGAAAGAAAAATCAAGCATTTAAAATAATTACCTCTTTATTATTTCCAAATAAAAATTTAATATTTTGAGGTAAAAACATATTTTTTCAAATCCTGGGAGGGGGGACGGGGATTATCCCTTCTTTTTCTTTATATTTAACTTAATTTTGTCTTAAAATATATTATATTTAACTTCAAATCAGACAATATTATCTTATTTAAAATAATCTTCTAAACATGTTTTTATTATTTTCAAATGTGCAGGTGCATCAGCAACCAGGCCATGGCTTGGTCTTGAACATATTAATAAAGCACCGAAGCGTTCGCGGTTCAACTACCTCGAGAAACCCATCAAGATTTATAACTAGAAAGCCTCTACGACATCTCTTAACACCTTTTCTGCCTCTTCTGACCCTTGGCTATTAATTTGTTACCGGAACAACACTTATCTGCCTTTTTTTTATTTCTCTTTCTTTACACCCCCCCCCCCCCCATTCTCTCCCTCCCAATCCAAGACTGACACTATTCACATCCGCTCTTCTCCTGCTCGATTATTCAAAAGAGAAAAATAATAAATAAAAAAGAAAAAATATATATAAATATATATATATATATATATAAAACCAAGCACTAACCATTTCTATTTCATGACGGTATATATAAATAAAATATAAATAAATGAAGAGATATATATTGATTGCTAGGTTAGCTTGCGATAAGGTGCGTCCTACAGACTGAAAAGACGCGTGTTTTATTTGTTAAATTTTTGTAATTTTAAATTTAATGAAGCTGAAGATGTCTTGATTGCTCCCATTTTTTAATGGGCTTTTTCAGCACTCTTATTATAAAGCAAAAAAAAAAAAAAATGGTTACTCGTTTCTTAGTCTTTCAAGTTAAAAGAACTCGCCGGATATTCTATTCCGGATACGTCAGAGGTTTAAAAAAAAAAAAAATAAAATAATTAATAAATAAACAAGATGAAAATGGCATCACTCAAGGAAAAACTTTTCGTTACAGCTATACATCTGTAAATAGTTTTTTGTCTGTCAAAATTAATTTAAAATAAAAATATATAAAAATGAAATTTAGAGGTATACTAAGCTGGATTATTCGTTATTCGTCCCTTAAGGCTTATTAAAAACTGTTCCTAAAACTCATATTCCAGAAATACAATTAATTATTATATCTTGGAAAAAATTTATTTATAATAATTTTTAAATTAAACATTTTATTTTAAAATATTTATTAAATTATATTTAATACCAAAAAAAATTATTCTTTATGATTGTGTTTATATTAAAATATATTTATGTATCACACACTTTTCAACGAACAAATTAATGTATTAATATGTATATATATATACATACATCTCTTAATTCTATATATATATATATATATATTATATGGGTATTTCTGGGATATTAAAATCTTTTCCTCTAGAGCAGGTTAATTTGTTTGGTCTCTCTCCTATTAATTAATTAAAAAAAAAAATTCATTGTAATATTTTAGATTTAACAAAAATCAACAAAAAAATCTCTTGTGTAAAAAATTTAATGTTCAAAACTTCCCAAAAAGTACCCATTAATTTAAAAAAAATTTACATATTTTATTCACGAGAAATTTTTTTTTTTTTAATATTTGGTTGTAAATGATTACATAACATTTTTGATCATTTTATTTATCTCGATTCTTTTTTTATGTTATTTATTTGTGGAATTTGTTTATAAATGTTAAATTGGTACGGAAGCTATTAAATTTTTATAGAAATCTATCATCTCCTCTCTTTCATAAATAGTTGGATTAAGGTGCGCGTCTCGGGGTGCTAATTTTGGGAGTTTCCAGCGGCCACAATTTTGAAGTTATCGACCTCAAATTTTTTTTAAATTAAAGCTATTTAAAATATCTACAAATAATAGAAGCCCTTTTTTTGATTTTCAAAAAAAAAAAAATTTTTTTTAGATTAATCGCATTAAAAAAAGATATTTTTAAAAAAGGAGCTCTATAAGTTGTAGATGATTAAATTAGTAATCATTGTGTTAAAGAATAATTAATTTTTTGCCTTTAATTAATTAGCTGGAAGCTCTAGAATGAAATGTAATAAATCCCTTGTATTCCTATGGGAAAAACTAACGCCATCTTTTGCCGCCTCGAGTAACTCGGTAGTCAACAGTGTTCTAACCGTTTTTCGAGACGCGCACCTTAAGAGAGAATAAAATACAAAGAAGTATCCTAAATTTAATCTTATAAAAATCTATTATAATTAAAAAAAAAAAGCCTCAGAGGAATTACTTATATCATTGACGACCCATTTTTTTTAAATTCAAAACAAAATATTTGGATTTTATAAATTCACACTCATTTTTCTTTTCCTTATCCTAATCCTATCATGTAAAATTATTTATCAATATTTTAAAATAAAACAATCCTGAAAGAGAGTGAGAATTTAAAAAAAAAATTTCAAAATTTATATTTCTATCTAAGAAAAAAAATGCAGAATTATTATTATTAAAAAAAAAATAAATAATCGTCAATTTTGGATCGCTCATAATAGACAACTAGAACCACATAAGTCAGAAAATCTAATTTGGAGAAACTCACGAGCAAAGAAATGAAATCAACCCTCTTGCAACTAATAAGAATCACTCCTATAGTCGACTATTTCTTCAAATATTTGCAATTACAAATTTAATTTGTGCAACATTAATTTAAAGGAAAAGGGGAAGGATATCATAAATTTGTTAAATCGAAAGAAAAAAAAAAAGAAACAATTTGTAAATGATTGTATTTTTTGAAGGAGCCATGTGCCTCAGAGCCAAATAAATCCATCTATCTTATTTACACTTCTATCATTAAAATGCAAACACATTCTGGAATCATTGTGATGGAATCAGAAAAAAATATAAGACGTTTGCAGCCAAATAAATATTCTTTTATTTCAATTCTCGCCCCTCACGGCTGACGTTTCGGCCCGAGCTCTAGGCCATCTCCAGAGCAGGCTGGCAATAGTCAAAAAGTGTGGATATTTGCAAAAACAGCGATAACATTCAGAATGTAGTCCGCTTAGAGCAACATTCAGCAAGTAGTCTGCACAAAACGTAGTTTTGCTATAAGCGGACTACTTGATGTTGTCGCTGTTTTTGTAAATATGTATCCACACTTTTTGATTATTAAAGTGTGGATATTTGCAAAACAGGGACAATATTCAGCATGTGGTCGGCTCAAAACGTAGTTTTGCTATAAGCGGACTACATGCTGAATGTTGTCGCTGTTTTTGCAAATATCCACACTTTTTTATTATTGCCAGCCTGCTCTGAAGATGGCTTAGAGCTCGGACCGAAACGTCAGCCGTAAGAGGGCGAGAATTGAAATAAAAGAATATTTATTTGGCTGCAAACGTCTTATATTTTTTTCTGAATCCATCACCATTAAGCCTACAGCTACAGATATTCATCAATTCTGGAATCATTTAAGAACATAGTTAATTTCCTTTATTTATGGTTTCCCAAGTAAAAAAAAGAGCCGGGCTGTTTGGTGATTTGTAGAGAGTTTGAGTTAAAGGTTTTTTTTGAGGCGAGATTGGCTTTATTAAGTTTTACTCCTTTCAGCTGCCTACGAACTTGTCTCTGTTCCTGTTGGATCCCCACGAAGAAGATTTCGAAGATGAAAAAAATGGCCTTTATTTTGTATACATAAAACTACACCGGAAATTTTGTTTAGATCTCGATCACTCTGAAAATGACGACCCCGAACCTCTTTTTTCACTACAAGAAATAGGTGGAGCTCACACAGCTCTAGGTCCGGCAAATAAGGTGGATGGACCTCAATGCCCCAATAATGTTTCGATTTATTGAGTGTTGATGGGGCGATGTGCCGGTGCATTATCCTGGTGAAGGATCCCATTTGAGCAAGATGTGTTCTTTTTGTTACAATTTTCTTTCTTAATGGCCTTTTCGTTACTTCACAATAGTAATTCGCAGTAATTGTACGTTGCTTATTCCTCATGTGATCGAGAGCCAAACAAAAAAATGTCTGGTGTACTTAACAGAAAATGACTATCAAAAAGGGGCTTCAGGGAATGTTTCGAACAGGAGACTGAAAGCTGGAATCGTTGAATTTTGTCCGAGGGAGATTACTTTGAAGGTCTGTAATGGAATTTCAATAAATTAAGGATTTAGGAATAAAGATAAGCAATGGAATTTGAGTAAGCAGAATTTTCTAGTAAAAAATAATTCCTGTTAGTTTTTGATACCCCCTCGTACATACCACATGTCATTGATTGTCCAAGAAACGGCCGGATCAAGGGAGGGGGGCAGTGGGTGCGGTGCCCCGGGCGGCAGATATCAGGGGGCGGCAATTAAAGAAAAATTTACTAAAAAAAAGGTAAAAATGATATGAATTTTGTATAGAAAATATTAAGGAGGGGACGGCAAATTAAATTTTGCCCCCCCCCCTAAAAAATCTCCTAGTTCCGGCCCTGCCAAGAAAGAATATATTAGTATCATTATATATATGTTTGCTCAGGGGCCCACACCTTGTGGGTACGTAGATGGCGACCACGAGCTACCCGAGCTGGGATAGGCAGTCCTTCAATTCTATAAATGTCTGCTTCTTCCTTACTCTTTCCAATAGGCTTCAGACCTTGCAACAGGCCAGCCTGTCTTATTTCTTCAGGTGGTTTATTGGTGCAGGTCGAGGGTCCGGTGGCCTGGTGCAATGGACATGGACAGCATGCCTATGCCCCGGAAAGGCTGGAGATCCCGGGTTCGATTCCCGGGGGTCATGGGATGTTTGGCCTCACCAATAAACAACACTCACAGGCTTGTTAATAAAAAAAAGTTTCATCAAATTACTGAAAATTCAATGATAAGGTGTATGTAGATTAAATTATTATTTATAACGTTTTTTTAATGAAATTTTTCCTTAGAGGTCACTAAATCAAAAAGACAGGTGTTTGGAGCTCAGTGTTGTATGCTAGATAAAGAAATCCCAGATTGACTTTCTAGATTTTTTTGTCCATGAGCGATATATATAAGTTATTTAACTTTGTGATTTTTCTGAACAAACCTCCGTTTTAGAGAATTTCGACAATCCTATACAAAATAACTCCATTGTGTATAAATATATATGCAACAGGGGGATGTATATCTATAAATATATAATAATTAACGACGGAATGTGTCTGTGAAGAATTTTGATGAACCTGGAGATCTGAAGGAAGGAACCTCTATTGAATAAATTACATTCATTTATAACAAGACGTTTCTGCCAAATTTATTGAGTCATCTTCAATTGTATAATAATTGATAGTTGTCATGAAAAGAGTGTGATTAACTAAGTCAGTAAATAATAAATCAATATATATTTTTATGAAATATAAATAAGAGATTTTGAATTTAACTTAGTATACCGCTATATAATAATAATACGGTCTAAACACTTATCTCAGCATTATCTATGCAAGATACAATGTTTTTATATGATACTCTCACTATCTTGACAAAAATTGTATTTTCCCGCATTAAAAGTTTTTTTATATACATAAAAAAAAAACAATTTCAAGATGGCTGCAAAACTCAGTGATAGATAAAGATTTAAACACTAAACCTTACTTAATGATATTCAATTTAATTTATCCACCAGAGAGTGAGTTCTGAGTGAGTCTTATTCACATGCGAAGGCTTTGTGATGTAATTTGGACATTTTGATATATATATACAAAAAAAAAAATTTGTATAAATTTTCCAAACCAAGTTAAGAATATGTTACTAATGGTTCAACCTGGATGAAATTCCAAGAGATTCATTTTATTGGGGTAATATTAAATATAAATATAAATTTTAAACTTTTTTTTTTTTAATGTTAACCTTTTTTTGTCAAATGTCAAAATTTTACACACTGACAAATAATGTTTATTGTTCATTTTTCTTATTCCAAATAGTTTGCAATTTTATTACAATGAAGTTTGATCTATCAATCGATTGAAATAAATAGGAACGGGGTCTAAATGATCCCTAACGACGAAAAATATCTTTAACAAATTAAAAAAAAAAAAAAAAACAAGTCTGAAATAACATCGAATTTCAAAGATAGGAATATGTGAGTAATGGAGTTAATTGTTCAAAATAAAAAATAATCTTTTCATTTCTTCTAGAATTGTTTCTTCGAAATAGATTTATTTTTATGGATTAATTATTTAGTCTCTAATTATACATGTTAGTTATATTAAACTAATTCAAAACAGTAAAGGCAGTTTTAATATAGACTTGAATATAGTTATTATTTATTCATTTGATAAATATTTTTTAATAACAAAGAAATTCTTTAATAACCATAGAAAGGATTGTATTCTTAAGACTTATTTCAGCATCCAGTCTTTGTATATTCCCTATAAAGTTAAAAAGAATTATTGAAACGTTTTTAATAGAGTTACGCCTCTATTTTATCTCAAACATATGACAGCTAGTTTTTCAATATATCTTCTAATCACTATCTTTTTTAAATTTTCATTGTTATCTTAAAACAAGTTTTTTTTCTTTTCAAATATCTGAATTAAAATTATATGCTTTTTGATTATTTATTATAAATATTTCATTATTTAGTTGGATATTTGGATATTTTATTAACAAGTTATAGTTAGTTAGTTGACATAATTTAAGGGAAAATTGTGAGTTCTCTGTAATTTATTTATTTTTATTTATTTAGGTACAGGGCTTGGGGCATCACTCGACTCAAGATTTGCTTGGATTCAGTAAGGACTGGATGGGAAGCTGCCTGAGTTGCCTGAAGGCCCCTCCGGCAGCCCCGGAATCTGCGGGCAGTGGCCTCGCCTCTTCAGATCCTGACATCCAAGGTACTGGTATTGTTTGTTTTTGAAAAAATAGCATTTTATAATTTATAAATTCAAACTACAATTAAAGGGATCTGGCGCAGATAGTGCAAACCCAAAAATAAATAGTTCTGAGATATTTCAAGGCATGGGACCAGCCATTCTCTGGAGGGCCTCATATTTTCTCAATATTTCTTGGGCTGGGGAGCCTTCTGGGGGGGACTTCTTCCCGGGACCCCTTTAGTCACGCGCATGTCAGCATACAGGGCTTTTTTATTGACTGCTCCTGCCCACAATTATCCATCTATTTTTAATCTGATTTTATTTTATGGCAACCAAATCTATATTTATTTTAGTTTTTCTATATATCTATATGGACTATAAGAATCGATTGAGGGCAACATTTTTAAAAAATTATGTGATTTAATGTTATTTATCATACATTGGTTAATAAAATTGTATTTAAACTTATTAACTCAGTTTGGGCAAAAGTGACGTGGCGAAGCACAAACACAGAAAAGAAAAAATGAAAGTAAAAGTATTTTATTTTAATAACAGTGTTCACGAGTGAAATTTAATTAATTAACGTCACTTTTGCCCATACATTCCTATACAAAACAGGATTTTTACAGCGTCCTGTACCAGCCCTCGCAGTTTGTACCATGAATTAGCAGTCAGCCTGTAGATAATTTATTAGGACAGGTAGATAGAAAGAAGAAACGTCAGCTAGTGGCATTTGATTGTTTATTCAATGATTTATGTTTGAAGTATATAATAATATAAATAATATATACATATATCAACACTCTTCAATTTATTATTATTTGAAATTCCCGATTTTTTACCCGAGGTGCTTACGTGCTCGAAGACACCCACCTTACGGCCTCTGGCCGTAGCTATTTACCGGCACCCCGTGAAGTTACATTATTTCCTTTTTCTAACTCCTCCTCCTGCTTTCATCTCTAGCTAGTGAACTAATCCTCATTTCGGTTTCCCCTCAGTTCCTTTTATCTAACCTCTTCTATGCAAGGGAGGATGTCCTAGTATGAGGAGGGACTCCCTCAGCACCGGCATGTAACCTGCTCCTTTCGAAGAATGCATCACTGAGAGGGAACTTTCTTTACGTCCCTTCCACAGAAGGGGATGTCACAGCAACTCCCTCTCCTCGTAGAGTTGCCGGGGGCTATTGTGGTGAGATCTTATATTCCAAATTGGAATGGGTTCGCCCCATATCAATACCCATCTGCTCTGAGGATGATCCCGACCGGGATCGAAACGCCAGTATAATGACAAATTGAATAAACAACCAAATACCACTAACTGCTGCTCTTTCTGTCTACCTACCATCTATAAGCCTTATGTTTCTAGATAATTTATTAATAAAAATTATAGAGATGTGTTTTTTTAAGATTGTAACATTCTTATGCGAAATATTAATTTTTTTTAGAATTAGCCTCATTGAGAGGTGCCTCCTGTGGAGATCATGCCTCGCCAATAGACAACTTCGTTCATGCCAATGGCAATAGTCGCGACTTGTCACGAACTCCACTTGAGCACGAGAATCGACGGTAGGGATAAAATAGATTTACATCTTTTTTTTTTAAATATATGAAACAATAAAATTATTATTTTTTATTAATTTTTTTTTAGGAAAGACCAATCAACACTTTCTCTAGCAGCTGTACCAGATAAAAATCGATTTTATACAAAACTTCCAATAAATCTAACTTTATCCGGTGGAGGAGGATCATCTCCAACTTCTCTTGGTGGATCAAATCAAGGATTAACGGGAAATTCCTGTTTGGATATTTCCGATTCTAAAATTACTTCATTATTTGAATTATATCGTGATCCAAATCAAGATGTAATTATGGCTGATGGAATTGAACAACTCTGCAAGGATCTTGGGGTTTTACCAGTTGAATTCAAAGTGAATCTTTTTTATCTTTTAATACTTGTTAATTAATTTTGAATATAATTGAAATTGTTTTTAAAAATTTGGTGTGACTGGTCGCACAGCACACAACTTTCTCTTAAATCGAAAATGTGTTCTATGCTTGTCACACCAGAATTTTTATGTCGACATATTTAGTTTCCGACAGTACAATTCATTCCAATTTAAAGATGTAAAATTCACAAGAATGAGGAAATATTTATATTTTGTTACCAAGGCATTCTCCTATCTTTCCTATGAAGTATAAGAGTAAAGTGGTCTTCAGAAGATTTCAATGGCAAAATGAGAATATACATTTTTAAAATAATAGATTTTTGAATTTCAAACAAAATCGTTGGAGCGACTTTTGAGAAAATCAAAAAAAAAACTGAAAAAGTGCATCAGTAAAGTACTAGTACTCTTTGGTCGATTTTGAGCAAAAGCTTCGTGTCACATGCCAGGGGGCTGCCTAACTTGAACATAAAATTTCAACTTGCTAGTTCTTTTCGTTTTTGAGATATTTTGTTCACAGACACACATACATACAACACACACACACAGACCATTTCGCGAAAACCACATTTTTGGATTTAGGGGACCTCAAAACTTGTATATCCATCGAAATCTCGACATCGAATTTTTGACATGAATTCAATACTTTATCTCTCTATGTATTATCATATACAGAGATAAGAGTTTGAATAAACAAAGATTAAAAATAAAAGATTTTATAATTTTGTCGCTGATCGCGTTCATCATTAGGATAAAATAGATGTTAAGATGTCAGATTTATTTGTCAGACTGTACGTTTATCAATGTTTTGATGAATTTGAGATTTTAAAGTAAATTTCTCAGGCAATCTCAAATTCATCAAAACATTGCTTTACAACTATGTCTACCAACCTGACATCTAAATATACGAATTCTGACCTGATGATAAGGGGGACCGGAGCTCTAAACTCCGGCAAAATATAACACGGGCTAACAAATTTCAACACTTTCTCGATTGAAGTTAGTCCAACTGAGTGCACGATCCTGCTCAGGGTACTCAATTCTCTTAGAATCAAGTGTCAAATATTTTCTAATGAAATTTATTTTTCGACCTCTAGCTGCCTATTCGTCATTTATCTTCACTTCAGCCATCTATAACCAAGCATCTAATTATTATTTATTTTTTCATTTTTAGGTACTTTTATTTGCCTGGCAGTTGAAAGCAGAACAAATGTGCCGTTTCACTAGAGATGAATGGATGCAAGGATGTCGCCGTTTAAGATGTGATTCATTACGTTCAATTCAACAACGGTTGCCAGAGCTCGAAGAGCAAGTTCGAACAGATCCAGAGCAGTTTAAAGATTTATATAGGTATTTTCATTATCATTTAGATAAATTGAAATAGAAAATTTTTCTTGTTTAGCTGTAATGGCCTTTTAACACCTTTACATATAAATATATAATATATACATATATAAAGAGTCTTGCTAATCCGGCCTAAACGAGACCGGCCTATGACGAATTCTGAAAATGTCACATTACCCGAAACATATAAAACTTATACTTAATAGGCATACTATATAATACTTACATATTTATCTCTTTAAAAATTAAAGAACTTGACCAGAACAGTTGTAACAATTCCTTAGGTTTCTTCGTTAAAAATTATAGGTAGAATAATTTTACCAGCACTTCGCAATAACGATCTCACCCGCCACAATATTTGAGTAAAAGTTTAAATTCACTGACTCGCTTTTAAGGGGCTTCTGGAGAGCACATTGAATCTTTAGTCCGAAAAACTGAGAAGTATTTTTTTAATGCGATTTTTTGATTATTGATTTAAATTCGTGAGCATTTTACATAATAGAATGCTTTTTTTTTTTTTAAATAATATCCAACCTATAATAATTAAATAAAGTGGTGACTAAGTCAAAAATAAATTTCGTATTTATTTAAAAATTAACAGCCAAATAGTTCAGCACTCTTGCAAAAGATGGCAGGCTAGTCTAACATCCGGTATTATCAGATCACTCATAAGCTTTTATTTATAGATTTTTATGCTGTTTTAAATTATATATAATATATAATAATATTTATAAACTATTCATTATTAAAAGATCCACGAAAATCAAACAAATATAAGAGATTAAATATAGCCCTACCATCCTGCCATCTGTTGGCAAATTTTCGTAATTAGTTGGGTTTTTTAGCTAAATTTTTATGACCCCTAACGCCATCTTAACAGCAAAAACATGCGAACAGCTTTGCCTCCCAAAGCGCCTTAATAATAATGGTACTTTTAAAAAATCTATTTTCTATTATTGTTAACCTAATTTTATTTTTTTTCCAGATTTACCTTTCGTTTTGGACTTGATGTTGGAGAACGTATTTTACCTACTGAAATGGCTACTACACTTTGGCTCCTTGTCTTCTCTGGTCGATCTCAGGATGGACAACTTCCACCATTAGTAACTCGATGGTTTGGATTTCTCGAAGCACATCCAGAACACATTCGGGGTATTCCACGTGATACATGGAATATGTTCCTCAATTTAATTGAAACCGTCCGGGACGGTGACTTAGCTTCATATGATGATTCAGAAGCCTGGCCAAGTTTATTTGATGATTTCGTTGAATATGAAAATGATAGAGCGAATCAGAATGAACGAAAACAAGCGGGTACGACGATATCCGCGTTAACATCACTTCAGTGATTAAGAATGCATTTTGTGTAAAGTCAGGATTTTTTAATCTTCTACTGTATATACGTATAAATATATATATATCTATTTATCTTTTCAAAAGTCCATATATTGATATATTCTGGCCTTAAAAGGGGGATTATTATAAATATTAAGGGATGGATGCTTCTCAATTTCCATCCTTATTATGCCACTAAGTGTGTTTGTATGAATGATTAGCGAGTGATTTTATCGCTGTGGTTCGACAATTTAATGTCATGTTGTGCTCATGTGCTTTAAAAAACAGATTTTTTCCTTCCGCCTAAAAAAAAAAAAATTTTTAAATATAAGAAAAAAAAAATTCGCAAAGAATTATTTTAATATAATTATCTTATATAATTTATTATTTAATTTATCACCTCCCATCACTTTCCTTTATTCTTATTAAAATTTTTTTTTTTATTTCTTTAATGATCAAATTTTAAAAAAAGATATCAATTTTTTTTGACGTTTACAATATTTTTATTATCTTAAATTAATTAAAATTTTTTCTTCAGCACTAATTAAACAAATTTTATTTTATAAATTTGAGCTTTTAATTTAGAGAAATTAGACAAATAGAGCTAAACGTCCTTGGAACTACACTTTTAAATCTTTGTTCAGTAAACGAGATATTTCAACAAAATAAAAGTAAAACAAGTGGCTAAAATTTGGAATTCCTCTTTGAAATTTGTGTAGACTTGTTATCAGTCAAAAAAAAGACTATAAAATAAAATTGAAAAAATATCAAATATTTTTTTTATGTAACAAAATAGTCTTGAATTTTTTTTATTCAGATATAAGGTTAAGGTGGTTGTAGATATCAGTTGATAAAAGACAGAACAGTTGGCAGCCAATATGGGAGCTATATTAAAGAAAAACTCTCATTTATTGAAACGTTCTAAGGCTATCATCAGAGCAATTAGAACTGGAGATTTTAAGTTTTTAATTATAAATACAAACAAGATATTTTTATATACTGGTACAATATACAAAAAATCTTACTGTATTAACGTATAGAGTCCCCGCGGAAAGGCGAGGCAAGCCGAAGTCTTGTCGAGGCTATTTTTTAATTCCATAACGACCGTTGAGGATTGTCGTTTTCTCCGGGAGATTCTGGATCGATTGTTGGGTTGGTTTGTTAAAAATAAATTAAACCTCAACATTGCTAAATGTAAAATTATGTCATTCGATTAGAGGAGATATGAAAGCAGAGGCAGCCAAGAAAGAATATTCTCCGAATGCTTAACCATTCACCAACAAAATAAAACTCATATTATTTGACTATTCCATAAATAAAGTTAAGTTATCTAGAGTGGTGGAGTCTCGGAACCTTGGCGTTGTTTTTGATACCAAATTATCTTTTATGTCACATATTAACGATATTTGCAGTGAAGCTCACAAGATGGCATAGCCCCCCTCCCCCCTGGATACGCTCATGTTGGCATTTTTTACTGTAGGCTACGTGCAGTTGAAATAAAAAAATAAATAAGATTTTTTTCTTTATAGAGGCTGGCATATTGGCTGCTAACTCCTCTGTCCTATATCAATTTATGTTTATACTTTTAAAGTTTTTTCATGTTAGCTGAAACAATATAAAAACTAATTTTAATTACAATTCCCCCCGCCCCCCCGGAATGCCATCGGGTCTTAGTGTAGGGGCTAGTGTGCTGGCCCTTTGTACCAAGGGTTGTGGGTTCGCACCCCGTTCATGGGACAAAAATTTATTTCAATTTAATTGTTAGTAAAAGAATTAGATTTTCGGTTTAACTGTGGTTTATTTGTAAAAATTACAACGTTTCGGCCACTCATTCGGTGGCCTTCTTCAGGTACAATTCAGCTAAGATTACAAAGGTTGTTACATCTGTGACAATCTCAATTGAATTGAGGTTGTACCTGAAGAAGGCCACAGAATGAGTGGCCGAAACGTTGTAATTTTTACAAATAAACCACAGTTAAACCGAAAATCTAATCCTTTTACTAATGATAACAACTGTGAAAGCCTAAACTCCAAAATTCAATTTAATTGGCTACCAATAAAATTGAAATATTAATAAATAGAGACGGGTTTTAAATGGCCTCCGTTGCCGAAAAAGACCTTATTTAAATTAAAAAAAAAAATTACAATTCAAATTCAGATTTTATATCAAGTAATTAATAACATTCATTGCTAAAACTCATATAAATAAAGAAATTATTCTATTTTGTAGCACTTGACATTTTTACTGAATGAATGAATGAATTGAAATATTTCGATACTCGAGCAAATTATTAAAAAATTAAGGGCTTATTTGTAAACCTAAGTTTCAAATTTATAAATTAAGATTTGTTACACAATTGTGCTGAAAATTCGTCTTATATCCATGTCATTAAAAAAAAAAAAATATTCGATTGATCTCTTTTAAATATCTCTAAGATTCATAAAATAAAAAATTTATCTAATACATTTCAGTAAATTTCTATTTTGACAATCAATATTCATGTTTTCCAAAAAAAAAAAAATGAAAATAAATCTCATTTTTAGATAAAAAAAAAAATTGTTTTATTATTATAGATATGGTAAAAGAACTAAGGTTTTTCAAATTGAAATTTCTCACCAATGATATTTTATGAATAATGGATAAATAAACTCTTTATTTTTATAATTATTATATTTGTAAATATAAATATATATATATATATATAAATCTTATTTAAAAAAATATTTCTTTTTTACATATTACAAGTTATATTGTTTTCAGCATTACACTATTTCTTTTCATTATTTTTTTTACAAATAGTTCCTTTAATTCTCGATAAATAAAAATTGGCTAAGCCAATTAAATAAAATTAACTAGTGACTAGTTTTCAAAGCTCAGTTGTGATCTCGTCCTGCGGTCTCAAACCGAGCAAATGATCATCATCGCAAGAAGTCCATGAGCCGCCTCCTACACTCGTTAACCAGGGAGAAGGAGGCCATTCTGCTAAAGGCGAAGCCTCTATATCTGCAAAAAAAAAAATTATTTTTTAATTAGAGTCTATATCCTTTTTAAATAAAACATAAAATTTTATTTGTCCAGAAAAATGAAAAGCTGTCACCAAATAAGTAAATTTATTTGAACAATAATGTTTTTATTTTTTTTTAAATAACTAAAAAAATGAAAAAAAAGTAGAATTGTAATATTAGACATTTCTTGGATGTGTATCTAAAATTTCATATCCTTTTCTAATTGCCTTTTGTATCTATCATTTTATCCTCAAAATATTTGAATTTACTTTTATAAAATAACAAAAACAATATATTTATTTAACACATCTTGTGGGTAAGTGGATAGCGACCACGAGCTGCCCAAGCTGGGACAGGCAGTCCTTCAGTTCTTTAAATGTTTGTCTCTTCCTTCCTCTTTTCAACAGGCGTCAGACCGTGCGACGGGC
The DNA here is from genome assembly GCA_023213315.1 of Euborellia annulipes. Lineage (NCBI taxonomy): Eukaryota > Metazoa > Arthropoda > Insecta > Dermaptera > Anisolabididae > Euborellia > Euborellia annulipes. The sequence continues at coordinate 232,257 of JAKCPI010010880.1, forward strand.
CGGCCTGTCCTATTTCTTCCGGTCGTAAAATGTGTGATAGGTTTGGAGGGAAAGAGTGAGGTCCTCCGACCTCGCATCGCTGGACAAGGCGAGGAGAGAAGAGAAGATTTATTTAACAAGACTGTGAGTGTTTTTTATTGGCGTGCCCAAACATCCCATGACCCACGGGAATCGAACCCAGGATCTCCAGCCTTTCCATAGGGCATAGGCGTGCTGTCCATTGCAATAAAAAACACTCACAGTCTTGTTAAATAGGCTTTGCTGCTTACAGTAGTGTGTTAGAGCAGACCCAGATGTCTGTCCCTCTACTGGTTTAAAGCAGCGGACAAGTGAAAAATTTTTCTTTAAAGTTTTTTATAAAATATATAATACAAATAATTGTTCAACTAGAATTGTTTTGCGGATCTCCAGCAACCACTCCGCGGATCCCTGGGGGTCCTCATCCTTAGAGGACAAATATTGCCAGTACTATGTTAAAGTAACAAATGTGAAATAGTATAGATTGGTTACTTTACCGGCGATATGATCAGAGTAAGTATAAATATTTTAATTTTTAATGAGTTGCCTTTAGATTGTCAAATATAACTGAACTACTTGGTTCAAGTAATAATAATAAATACCCGTATTAATATTCTCTGAGAGAGCGATTAGCCGAGGGAATAAAGCAGTTAAAAGCTTTTACTTCTGAGTTGAAGACACCTCGAGTTCAAATCCACAACATGGCAAATATTATCTATCTCTATTTGAGATGCCTCCTCCTGAGTAAGGAAACGGGAACCCACCTCAGTATCTTTCTAATGGAAGTTACTCCAGAGAGCCTAGTGTTGGGTCTGACACTAATAACTAAATGATACCATGGACGGAGAGTTCACCCTCTGAAACTGAAAAAATGTTTGGCATTAACATGGTTGAGCGATTTACAATTGTGTATGCTCAATACAACTGGCCGAGGATATATATATATATATCAGACATTCACCTGAAGATGGTCTCATATGTGACTGAAACGTCGGCCCTGATTCTAATAATAAAATGAAATAAAGCTGGGGGCGTTGCTCATTTTTTCTACTAAATTTAAATACGAACATTCAGCTAAATACCTCCTTCGAATAAATTAAATTTAATTATTAGGCCTAGTAGAAAAAAATATTATTAAACAGGTGATATTTAATCTTTCGATTTTGACTCTGACCACGGGATTAAAAAAGATGACGGACTGCATAGATAGAATATTGTCTATGCATCTTAAATCGGAGCATCCAAAATTTAAATCAACGATTGCATCAGAGGTCTAAATACAAAAATTCGTCGTTTGATATTAAGAGTTCGTCGTTAAAAGTTCGGCTACACGATGCCACTTTTATGCAACCAAGATGTTTTAAACATCGCGGGGCTCCGGCTTTAAACCAATCCGAATCTCCAAATGAACCTACTCATTTTTTTGAGAAGCCCATTGTTCTCATAATTATCTCAAAATATGTGACTTTTCTTGAAATATATTTAAACTACATAGTTGTTTTATTGTAAAAATATAAGAATAATACATACTTAAATTAGGCGATGATGATGATGATGATTCCTGTGGCCTAAATGTGGTTAACGGTTGACGCTCCCTAGGAGGTTGAGGCAAATTTGGTGGCGTCTGTAAAAAGCTAACCAGTTGTGCATCAGCTGCGGTGGGGAGTTCAGTTAATCGCCGCTGATAACGTCTCAGAGTTCTTTCAGCACGTGATAATAAACTGGGCCAATCAGTGGGTGGTGTTAGATTCATTAATCGAACTTCCGACATATTCAGAAGTTGAAGAACTCGTGCTAAGTCGCAGAGTGCTGGTCTAAAAAAAAAAGTTAAAATTTTATATAAGCTTATGTTAAAATATCTGGTGTGACTGGTCGCACAGCACACAACTTTTACCTTCGGTAATCGCAAGTTGTGTTCTGTGCTTGTCTCACCAGATTTTTGTGTCGACATATATTTAGTTTCCGACAGTATTTCAATTCAAGATAAATATACTTGGGAAAATATTTATATTTTGTTACCATGTCAACCATTTCTCCTATCTTTCCTATGAAGTACAAAAGTAAAGTGATCTTCATAAGATTTCAATGGCAAAATGATAATATACATTTTAAAGAGAATCTAAAAATCTGAAAAACTATATCATTAAAGTACTGAAGGGGCGAATCTACTTTTAAGGAAACACAGGGCCGGAACTACGAGATTTTTTAGGGGGGGGGGGGGGCAAAATTTAACAAAATTGAATTATAAGTACAGTACTGTGCAACACTGATTCTGCGGTATGGTATTTATTATACAGTTTTAGTTAATTTTGGTCTGCTGATTACGAAAATAATAATATTTTTTGTTGAAATTGACACTACTTTTCGAGATAAATGCAATCCAATTTATACTGGAAATTACATTATATAGGAGGAAAATATTTTTTAAAACGTTTATTTTAAAATTACCAAATCATTTCAAACAAAGTGCTATAAATGTTACAAATGATACAATGATAAAAAAACAAAAAACATATCAATAAGAGTAAAGAAGCCCTCGGGCCGTGGTGTAGTGGCTAGCGTGCTGGCCTTCTATACCAAGGGTCGCAGATTCCTTTTATTTAAGCCCTTTGGATACCAAATGGTTTTTGGTCCGGTTTATCATGAGAACCAGAGTGAATATGCTTGGACCCCAATATATGTATTAATAAATAACGGTTATAAAAAAGTCTTATATGGCCTAAGTTGCCGAAAAGACTGTGTGCATGTGTGAATGAGTGAGAGTGTGAATGGGAAAAAAGTGTGTGTTTAAAAAAAAAACTTTTTGTATGGGATTTCCTTTGGTGTTTTTGGTCCGGTTTATCATGAGAATCAGAGCCAATTCAAACAAAATAATTCATAGGCTGACATTGTGAGTACTTCGTCATCTTAGTTATCTAAATTGACTTCATAAGTTTATGCTGCAGAAAAAAAATTTGTTTTGTTCCCCTGTGTAATCTATTTGAAAATATAACATTTTACGCCATTAATCAATTATCTTTGATCCTTTTAATTTTATATATATATAAGAAAGTAGACCTATATGCCTCTGCAGCTGCAGAATGAAGTGTGGCTAACTCTCGCACATGACGCCTCGCCTCGTTGAGCATAGCCAGGAGAGCAGGAGCTTCAGGACGCAATGCAGCCAGACGTTTTACCATCGCTCGCTTCTCCTCTGTCAAACAAAATAAACCGTCACAACATATCCTTTACATCTATCTAAACTTAAAATAGACACCATGCAATCATTTCCTTAAGGAAAAATAGAAAATCAGGATATGAGCGTAGCAAAGAAAGGACTTTTAGATCTAATATGGATGTAGATTATTTTGCTGATGTAAATGAAATAAACCGCAAGTCAATGAAAGATTAAAATCCTGCAAAAGTATATATAATATTAAAAGCAGAAAAGAAGAATACAATTTCTCTTAAAAAAAAGTGTATAATTTAATTTTTCTATTTGGAGAACAATTATTGAGAACAATGCTAATTATACGTTCAAGGATTCCCTCAGTAAATCACCAATTACATATGTATGAACTGAGTAAAAGAAAGATACTATTAAAATGATGACTCACAGGTGAATCAATTGAAATTAAAACAATTTTTAAACAAATATTATTTCATCAATGAAGTCAGTGGCTTTTCTATAGACAGGAGAAGGAGCAGGTGCAGCCAAAAATAAAAGCCTCCGATTTAATACAATTCAACGACAAATTTCAGGTGAATTTTATGTACCCATCTTCAGTCCTTCAAAATTGTTAAAGACCCGGAGTTAGTCATTAGAGTAATTCATGTAAATTTATTCCGGGTTGCTCAGGGGCCCACATCTTGTGGGTACGTGGATGGCGACCACGAGCTATCCCAGCTGGGACTGGCAGTCCTCAATTCTTTAAATGTCTGCTTCTTCCTTCCTCTTTCCAATAGGCGTCAGACCTTGCGACAGACCGGCCTGTCCTATTTCTTCCGGTCGAAAAAAACCCATTCCGCCGACCCCGCACTGAGGGAATAAAGAAGGCTAGGAAAGAAGAAGATGTAAATTTATTCCGGGACTTTTTAACAATTTTGAAGGACTGAAGATGGGTAAATAAAATTCACCGTGAAACGTCTCGTTGAATTGTATTAAATCGGAGGCTTTTATTTTTGGCTGCACCTGCTCCTTCTCCTGTCAAAATATTATTTCATTGGTAAGACAAATTGCACTTTTGAAGAGGAAAATGATAATATTAGGAATATTGTAATACTAATTTTCCTATAGCAGAGATAGAAGAATTTTTACATTATTAAATTATTTTTTCTTATTTATAAATAAAAGCTATATTACTAGTAGTAGCCAAAAGTATTTAGATACCTTCTTGACATGGAGGCGGAACTGGGGTAGAAGCAAGAGCGGCGTAACGACGACGTCGAGCGGCGAGGATTAGGCAGCCAAGCATTGCGACTAGAGCAAAGAAGGCACCAATAGCTGCACCTGCAGCTACAGCTAGTGTCTGTCCTCCCCATGAGCTGCCATTTCCTATAAAAATTCAATATTAAGACAGAATTAGATAGAATTCAATATTAGACATTATATTTTATTAAATAAAGCTCAGGAACCTTTAACACAATATTCCAAAGAAGATAAGGACCAATAGGTTCAATAAAAGTCATAAGGTTTTTATAAAATTCCAGACAGTTTCGTCCACTTGCTGATTGGTCTTAAGACCAATGACAACTTTGTGCCTGAATTAGATATGAGTCTATAAGGTCTGAAGATGGATTAATAAATTTTGCCCGAAACATCTCCTTTCAGCATTATTGTTCAGAGGCCCACATCTTGTGGATGGCGACCACGATCTACCCGAGCTGGGACTGGCAGTTCTTATGTTCTTTACATATCTGTCACTTCCTTCAATATTTTCAAAAGGAGTCAGGCCGTCTTACGATCGCAAAAAACCCATTCCGCCGACCCCGCACTGCGGAATAAGGCTAGGAGAGAAGAAGTCTCCTTTCGGCATTTGGCATCCAAATGCATTTTTTTCTTTGCTGCTCTCGTACTTGCTCTTTCCCAATTTGTAACAACAACAGCAACTTCTCTCTGAATATATGTTACTCTTCTTAAGAGGGCTTAAGGCCACACCTCGTGATTAGACCTTTATCAAAAAATCACTATACAATAAATTCATTCATTTTTGCTGCCCAGTTTTTCCTTGTTAACTGTAGATAGATTGAGATACCGTCAGTAATTTATTAATTCTCCTAAGCAGAGATTTCTGACAGGCTAAGATTCATCTGCAGAGCATTTTTATAACATCTAAAATAACTTTTCGATGCTGACATTCCCTGACTCTGTTGATAACCCAAATCCACTGGCTTCTGGTTCCAAATGTCAAGGGTTCGGATCCCGTCTCATGCGACAAAAATTTATTTCAATTAGATTGGCTACCAATTCAATTAAAATAAATATAGAAATGGATTTCGATGCCGAAAAAGACCTTAAGATAAAAAAAAATATGAAAAAAAGACATAACCCACCAACATATCACTCTAATTAGAGAAACCGCCACTAGAATCGCAGCAGTCAGCAAATTTAGAACAGTTGAAAAATAACGTAGTTTGACTAGATAATTTAATATAAAAAATAAATAACCCCTATTTTTCAAATAAGTATAAATATTAATTAAATTCTGAATGGGAAATTTTAAATCTACATTTTTTTTTTTTTTTTTACAGAAATATGAACATTTTTGACTAGTTATCAGTGGCGGGCTGAATGGCGAATGGCGTCCAATTAATAATTGAAAAAAATTAAAAAAAAAAAAAAAAAACATTTCTGACATTTGCAAAGGGACCATCTGATTGAAAAAAAAGAAAAGTCTAATTATTTGAAAAGAACAATTAAATTTTAATTTCACCACGGCTCTCAACATTAAATGAAAGAATGATAAAGATCAAGTAAAAGAATGAAGTAAGTAATTTTTAATTAGTAGTCCTCTAATAAACTTGCACGTCTACTTTTTATGCTTTATTTTCAAAAATAATGAATCCCTTTTCAAATATGTTTATTAAAATATGATTATAATGGGCTAACTTAAAAATAGAATTAATAGAAAACTGACTAAATGAATTTCTTATATTATTTATCATCAATAATATATCTAATTTCTTTTAAAGATGAGTTTTATCTGTCTTCTTATTAATGGATTTATATTGAGATTTGAGAGACGATTAGGGAAAAAGTTGTTGAAAACAATTTAAATTCAAATCAATCTGAAACTGAGGAGGCAATTGTGTTTTTGGTTTTACTGAGTCAACTCTTCAAATCAATTTAAGATATTGGAATAGAAACACTACTCACTTTTGTTAGCAACTTCTGCTAGGACATTTATTTGCTCTTTTTGACAAATTATTTTTATCACCAAGGTGAATTCCTAGCAAATTCTAATCTATTTTTTTATGCAATTCAAACTTTTTGTGTTCAAACTTAAGTAGTATTTCTACACAGTCAACTTTCATAAATATAATACTTTTATAAAAATAATTTTTACAGGAATATTCAATTTTTACTCTTCCTTAAAGTCTGGATCATAAGGAGTGTCGATTCAATTTCATAGACTCTGATAAACAAACGATTTCATCACAAAACAGATAAATATTTCCAGGAGTGTTGAGTTTGAGTGTGTAAGTAGATAATTTCTTTTATATTATACTGGAATGCAGGTGCAGTCAAAAAATGTAAAGCCTCTGGATGCTTACATAATACCGAGACTTTTCGGGTTAAATTTATTGTCCCCAGTCGTTTATTCTCAAATAGCCCAGAGTTAGTTAAAGTTAGACGGGGCCTATACATTTAATTTTTCTTGTAATGTCCTTTGTGCAAATAATGACGATGAATCGGGTTTATTAGCGAGTATCAATTTCACCCGAAACGTCTCGGTATTCTGTAAGCATTCAGAGACTTTATTTTTTGGCTGCACCTGCCTTCCAGTAGAAAATCCTTATCTACAGCCACTTCTTCAAATACTAATCTCATTTATTTTTACAAATTCTATCATTTCTTGTTTTATTTTTTATTTTCTTATATTTTTATATTAAATTTAAACATTGTGGCAAGAATTAGCTGTGATATTCCATATGGAAGGGATGTTAAGAAAAATTTTCTCCTAACGATAGCCACTTTGCAATGGGGAAGATAAAAGCTCATAGTAAGAGAGTTTCTATTTCCTGTTTTCTGTTTCCATCGCTCTTCAATATAGGACATTCTCCAAAGTAGAAATTTGGTTGAACTTAAGTGGGAACAAGTGAGTAATTGGTATTATGGATGAGCCTTCAGCATGACAATCTCTGTCAAATGGTACTAGTCATTTGTTGTTATTTCGCTTATTTTTATTAAAATATCTAATACCGATAAATAAACTTCCGTTCAGGAAAACATTTCCTTTAAATAAACAAGAATCTCGGAAATAATGTTTTAAAATATTTTTTAATTAATCTCTCATTTTTCCAAATATTTAAATTAAAGGCTTGAACCCAAAATTTATGGAAATTATTATTTCGTAATATGATTTTCATATTTTTTTAAAATACAGTAAAGTCTTGCTAAACCGACCTAAACGAGATTGGCCCTATGCCGAATTCTGAAAATGCCGGATTACCCAAAACATATAAAATGTATACATAATACTATATAATACTATTTTTACTCAGGGGCCCACGTCTTGGGGATACGATGGCGACCACGAGTTGCAAGAGCTGGGACAGGCAGCCCTTCAGTTTTTTGAATGTCTGTCTCTTCCTTCCTCTTTTCAACAGGCGTCAGACCGTGCGATAGGCCGGCCTGTCCTATTTCTTTCGCGGAAAAAGTGAGGTCCGCCTCACGATATAAGGTCAGGAGAGAAGAAGAAGAAGAAGAAGACTATATAGTACTATTTATTGCTTATTTATCTCTTAAAAAAAAAAACTTTGTTTTCTTAAATTACCCCTTTTTTTGCTTCAATATCCCTTTACAACGCTGGCTTAACCAGTATCCCGGAGTATCAAAGTCCGAATTAGCAAAACTCTACTGTATATTGGATTTATTTTTAAAAGAGATTTGAGAAAATAAATTTATTCATATTATTAAAAAAAAATTCTATATTTTAGATACTCACCGGCGCAGACACGACCCATATATCCTACTCGATCTGACCATCGTGAAGAGTAACCCGAAGGGCATGAGGAGACACACTCTCGTGTGCCGAGAACAATGAAATATCGACACTTAATGCATTCAAATTGCGAAGAAGAGGATAGTTGACAACGAAGGCAGTTCTTATCTGGACATTTAGGATCTGAAAAAAAAAACACTCAGTAAGTTTTCATTGTTCAAAATCTGGTGAGACTGAGCGCTCAGCACTTTCTCTTACCCTTCCTTCGGTAAGAGAAATTTGTGCACCGTGCTGGTCACTCCAAATTTGTTGTGTCGAGATATATTAAGTTTCCCATAGCACCTTAGTTTCAAACTTGCACTTTAAATGTTGACTGCTTGAAGTAAACTATGGTTATTTTTCAAAATTTTAATCTCATATTTGGATATTTTATACCCAATAGAGAATCCTAAATAAATACAAAATTTCATAAGAATTGTGTAAAAAGTTCCAAAGGGGACCGACGTCCTTTTCAATCGAATTTTATTTAATTAATTAATTAATTTAATTTAATTTACATTCAAATCCCCATAGGGATTTAACATTGGCTCTATGGAAGGTAGAGCCGGAAAATGAATTTGAAAAATCTGAAATACTACAATACATCACTAAAGTGTACTTCAAACAATTTTCACGAAAGATTTTACTGACATACTTTTTAAAGAGCATCTAAAAAATAGTTAGTTAATCAATTTTAATCGAAATCTTCAAAGCCAATTTTGTAAAAATCGAAAAAAACTGAAAAAGTACATCAATAAAGTACTAGTACTTTTTGGTTGATTTTGTTCAAAAGCTTATTTTCAAACCTCAGGGGGGGGGGTGCCTAACTTAAATATAAAATTTCAATCTCGTAGCTCATTTCCTTCATGGTTAAAATGTCCACAGCAACAACACAGAACAATTAGCGCGTCCCACTTTTTTGGACTCAGGGGACCTCAAAACATGTATTCCCATCGACATCGAATTACTTTCTCTCTAAATATACATACTGTATATAGGCAAGAGAAAGTAAAAAATTTATTTTATTTTTGTATAAAAACACTCTAGATAAATCTTAAATTAAAGTAATATGTTCACTAATAAATCAATTTAAAAACTTCTTGAATCTTTCTTATGTTATTTTGCAAGCTGAGCTTGAAGAACCTGCTAGTTAAAATTTTAATCATGTCATAATGAAGGAAGGGGGAAGGTGGCGGGGGGATAAAGCGTGACATTCAGTTTTTCATTAATATATCCTATTCATAAATTTCTATCTAATAATTATATAAGAACACAGGAATTGAAAGGTTACTGAGTGATCGGTTGCTTACAGGAAAAATAAATTGTTTTTACTTTTATTAACTATTCGTATAACTGTCATTATATAAGATACGGTATCTTTAAATTAACAAAAAAATATTAAATAGCTGTTCATTTATAATTATTTAAAAAAAAAGGATATCTTATATGAAAAAATAAAATTGATATTAATTCAATAAAAATAAAAGTTAAAAAAAAAATTTAATTAAAAATTTAAAAAATCTTGTGTGACTGGCGCACAGCACACAACTTTCTCTTACCCTTCGGCAAATGAAAGTTGTCTACTGTGCTTGCCACACCAGATTTTTTGAGTCGATATATATTTAGTTTCCCATAACACCTTAGTTCCGAACTTGACCACTTGCATTTCATAAGTAAAAAACTGAAATACATCAGTAAAGTGTACTTCAAACAATTTTCACGAAAAATTTTACTAATATACTTTTTGAAGGGCGTCTAAAAAGTAGTTGATTTATGAATTTTAATCATAATCGTTGTAGCCAATTTTGAGAAAATCGGAAAAAAGTGAAAAAATCTTAACCTTTTTCTACGAAGTACAAGAGTAAAGTGTGCTTCAAAAGATTTCAAGGGCAAAATGAGAATATACATTTTAAAGAGCATGTATAAAATAATTGATTTTTGAATTTTAATCAATATCGTTGCATGAAATTTTGAGAAAATCGAAAAAAAAACTGAAAAAGTACATCAGTATAGTACTAGTACTCTTTTGCCGATTTTGATTAAAAGCTTATTTTGAGTGTCCGAGAGGGTAGTTAATTTAAATATAAAATTTCAATCTGGTAGCTCAATTCCTTCATGATTAAAATCATAATACACACAGACAGACAGACAGACCACTTTTTTGACTCAGGGGACCTCAAAACATGTATATCCATCTAAATCCCGACATCGAATTTTTGACATGATCGCAATACTTTCTCTCTATATATTTCATATATAGGGTAAGAGAAAGTAAAAATTATGACCCTTCCATGATCTACCAAAATTTTATTCCTTTTCGAATTTTTTATTTTGTCACTCCCATAAATCCACTTTATTAAATATCATTTAATTATTTTTCCTGCCTCGGATTCTCCCGGTCCCGCCATCAATGAGTAAAAATAAGATTCATAAATACAACAATATTTTAAGATGGGAAAAGAATGATTCAATAATATTATTTTGGTAGGAATAGTAAACATTATTTATTCATAACAAACACGGAATCTTATGGGATAAACATAAGAATGATTCATTCATTCTTTCATGTTAAATTTGTTAATAGCTAAATATATTGAAATATGTCATTCTTAATTCAGTCAATTCTTAAAACTTTTTAAATATAATTAGTGAACATTTTATTAATCTTTTAATATTTCATGCGGGTTAATCTTGAAAATTAACTTCCTTGAAAACAATTGAATTTTTTTTAGTGATTCATACTATTTTTGATTTTTAAATTTTTTAATTTCTCTTACCCTATATATGAAATATATAGAGATAAAGTAATATTTAAATTTAATTTATTGTCTTTCTTTTTTAGTTTAAAGCATCATACAAAGCCGTTTTTCATGTGGGGGATGAAAAAATCAAAAAGTTGAATTTTTTCTAATAATTGTGTGACGTTCTAAACTACGAGCCTATCTTTTTTTCGGCATCACTCATGAAGTTTCATTTTTTGTTTTTTTTTTCGTGTATCGGGCGGTGGTTCTTCCTCTTTTGAGATTTTATTTATTTTTTTTTTTAACACACGTTGAAGGCTTTGAAATTTTACACTTAACAATGAAAATTTTCGAAAAACATAAACAGCGGCGATTCCCTAATGACGTTGTGGGAAATGCTCAACTAAGGGTGTCCTTAATTTAATCTTTCGTGAGGTTGGACGCCCGTGGACTGTTTTTTAGACACCCCAAAGTGCCGTGCTTGAAACTGAGGGAGCGAGCGCACTATCTAAATATGCCTCTGAACATAAAAAAATAATAGGTGCTTATGGCAATATTTTTTTAAAACGTTTCTCATTCTAACGTTATTCACTTCTGGGTATTTAAATTGTATTGGCTATTAATTTTAAATAATAAAATCTAAATCCCCGATTCAATAAAAAAGAAACCTATCCTAGTAGCAATTTTTTCTCCAAAAATGATCTTTGTTTCAATAATAAATTTCCCCTTGGCCTAGCTAAGAAAGTGAAATAATTAGACCCTCCCAAAAATAACGGCTGATTTTCATTAAATATCTTTCCTTTCCTTAAACTTGTAAGATTGAATGAGTCAACTCCAGATGGAGTGGCAACTTTTTGAATATAAACTTATTTTATAATCTTTATGAACTGTGGGTCACAGTTTCTTCCCTCGAACACACATGGGGGGCCGAACACATCTGGTGTGTTCGATCCCCTGGGCGACACTGATTATTTATTTATTTTAGCTTTAAAAATATATCTTTCAAGAAAAATAATATTTTTCTTTTTGGGGCAATGATTTAAAGGAAGAATAAAGATATAAGGTCAAGGTTAGATAAATATTAAATTTTTTTCATAATAATAAATATTTAAATGAACCACTTCCAAAAGAGATAAAAGACCATTATAGAAACGGAGTGTCTGATAAAATAAATATCTGTGATATAAATTCAAATGGTGAATAATTTTTGTTGTTTTTACATAAAACTTCAATAAAATAAAAATAATTAATTATTAATAAATAATCTTTAAAGCCCGGATGATTCATAAATAAAGATCGTAACGATTGTAAAAATGAAATAAGAAAAGCGTGTGAATTATAAATTATTCATTTTTACTTTTTTTTTTTTTTATAAATTCTAATTTAAATAATTTCATTTTAATCGAATATTTTTATCACTTTCCAAAAATTTACAAAAATTAAAAAGCTATGAGAATATGTTTTGAATTCACTTAACAAATTTACTCATGAAATTACACTTTCGGGGATTCATGGGCCTGGATAAACAGTTCTATAATTAGGGCTCATATTAAAAAGTTTCAATTTACGCTCCCTCCTCTCAACTCGAAAAATTGTTTATGGACCGAAACTCCTCAAACTACGCTGATTTTTTGGCAAGGGTGTAGGAAGGGAAAAACAAAAAATAAAATTTTTTCTTTAGTAGACTGAAATTAGCGATCTATCATAATTTAAATAAACGAGTGCGGTACTGTGGTCCAGTAGTAGGGCATGTTGAGCGTAAATCGACAGATCCGTGGTGCAACTCCCGGCGGTACCTACATTTTTCGCTTATTTAAATTAATAAATACTTGGTTATATGTTTTTCATTTTTTTATTTTCCCTAAAGAGTTTATTTCCTAATATTTATTATTATTTACATCTATATATTTTACTTATTGCGGGCTCCTCTTTCACCACGCGTTCGATACGACAACCAGATTATGAAATTTTATTAGAGCCCCCTCACCACTTCTCGCGAATTCTTTAAAGTTGTCTTAAGCTGGACGAACCCTAGTAGGGGGTCAGTGCTGGATTACGCCTAGGCCCGTGAGGTCCGGACCTAGGGCGGCACGATTTTGAAGGGCTGCAAAATTTTCGGAATGCCAAATTTTTTGGGACGAAAAAATCTAAGGACGGTTCATCAAACGGAGCCTAGGGCGGCAATAAGCCTAGATCCGGCACTGAGGGGGATATCATCTGGCCCGATGCGGCTCGCTAAAGTAAATATTCTTTAGCACATAGCTGCTTAAACTGAGGGTCGGCGTATCCATTCCCGGGGACCGAAAAATAATTTTGACATTAACTTTATTGTGATGAAGTCAGGAAAAAAAACAAGACGATTGTAGCCAAATATTCTAAATTCTTGAACTCACGGCTGACGTTTCGGCCCGAGGTCTAGACCATCTTCAGAGCCGGCTGGCAATAATCAAAAAGTGTGGATATTTGCAAAAACAGCGACAACATTCAGCGTGTGGTCTGCTCATAGCCTAAGATTTTCTCTACGTCATAGCAAAACGTAGAGAAAATCTTAGGCTATGAGCAGACCACACGCTGAATGTTGTCGCTGTTTTTGCAAATATCCACACTTTTTGATTATTGCCAGCCGGCTCTGAAGATGGCCTAGACCTCGGGCCGAAACGTCAGCCGTGAGTTCAAGAATTGAAATAAAAGAATATTTGACTGCAATCGTCTTGTTTTTTTCCTGGCTCCTTCACAATAAAGCCAACAGCCACAGATCTTCATCAACATTAACTTTATGTCATCCAACTTTTCGATTTTACTCTAATATTTTTATTTATTTTATATCCTAATAAATATGTTCATCTTTATAAAATTGCAAGAGCATTTATTAAAATAACCATTTTTGGTCCTGGAAGTTTAAGAACCCCTGCCTTAGCATTATATGAAAGATCTGGGGAAGAATTGCAATGAATACATCATTCATTGCAATTCTTCCCCAGAGACTAGCTTTATACTTCCTTCACATTTATATTTTAACTCTTTTCTCCGTTCTGGCCCCATTTTTCTCAATCTTAAAATTTCTTATTATGAAACCTAGTTTATAATCAGCACGCTTATCAGCCCTACATTACATTCTTTTGCAAATTATTTTGTTAAGTTTAACATCCTTAGCATTCAGCATCTTAAATGCAAGACTTTAAAAACATTAACCAACAAATCTCATTTGGTATACACATGCTAATAAATTTAAAAGTATTTTTTAATCCTTAAATCCTAAATGAATGAAATTCGACATGATATTTCTTAATTATTCTTCTTTATTATCTAATATTTCCTGACTTTTTAAGGGGTTTTAGATAATTTTTGACTTAAAAGATGTTTTTCCCTGCAGGGATGCAATAAGGAAGTCATCATTGAAAAGACGTCTTTGAATCGAGTGAAGGGAAGAAAGGGATGCTCTCCATATGTGTGTCCTCAATTCAAGCAAAGGACGGATCTGAGCTTTGTAAAGAGTGATCAGAAGAAGAATCCAAACATGCTAACAGCAGGTTTAACGACAGAAGAAATATCGTATTGTCATTCAAAGAAATTATTACACCAAGAACAAAAAGTGAGTATTTATGGTGTCTGCAAAATATCGACGGTATAATAATGAAAATATATTTTTTTTTTCTGCTAAAGGGTTATAGTATACATACCAGTATATATATATTTAATTAATTAATTGTACCGATGGGTACATGGGGACTTTCCACACTCTGATTCCTAGAGGCATAAAAATGTTAGACAGAAAGATGTCCTTCGTCGTCCTTAATAAAATTATGGCCTTCCCTTAACCAAATGAAGCCTATATACATATCATATCTATCTTCTTAATTTAGTTTTCTAGACCTCATTATTATGAATCAGATATTAATATTCATCAAATACCTCCATTCGGACTTTTCAAGTCATAGTTTATTTAACAAATTTCGTGAGTATTTTTTTATTTTCCTCTTGACTAAACGACTCCTGGCCTCCGGGAATTAAACTCAAGATCTCCAGCCAAGACGGAGCATCGGTGTGTTTCTATTTGCCCGAGACCACCAGACCATCGACAACACAAACAAAAACTCACTCCATATAGGCAGTTAGCTTTGCAATTTCCCCCACAAGTGAGAAGTTTTTATCCAAAAATTTCTCCCATGTTCACCAGCCTGGGGTCCCACATTTTCGTCAGCCTGGGAACGTTTGATCCTTCAGCGAAGTAAATATACTCACACTTTAGAAATACAAGACATTTTTAAGTTACTGTATACATCGTGGTTTATTTAATAATACAAAAATTAATTATAATAAAATAAAACGTTTCGGCTGTTAATTCTGCTGTCAGCATCAGGTAGATGCATACTAATTGAGCAAAAACTGAGTAGTTAGTGCTTATTGTTCAAAGTAAATTCATTTACCTGTTGAAGGCTACAAAATTAAAAGCCGAAACCAGTGACGGCGCTACGGGGGGGAGGGGGTGAAGTCCTACCCCGACAATGGTATCTGCCCCCTTGGATGTCTCCCCCCCAATTTTTTTTTTCTCTGTTGATTTAATCTATATGTATAATGTCCGCCCTTCCTGTTGGCAAGTTTGCCCCAATCCTGCCCCCCCCCCCCCCATTGAGAAAAAACTGGCGCGGTCACTGGCCCAAACGTTGTATTTTATTGTAATTAATAACACTTTTGTATTATTATTTGCTAAAATAAACCAAGATTATGCCAAAAAATGTTTTTTATTTCTAATAACAATAATCGTGAGTCTAAATCAATTAAGCAATACCCACAATTTGTTAAATACTGTAATTCGTATCTTCTTTGTTTTGTGTTTAAACTTTCTCGCCAAATAGTTTATAAGTAAAATATATGAGAGGATAAATTTATGAAAAAGCTTTTATATTTTAGAATTAAATAAACAAATAATACACTAGACTTTTTGTTTCAAGATATGTATTAATTTTAAATTAACACTTCCGACATATTTTCAGAAGTAATTTATATGATTTAAATGAATAATTATAAAATTATTAGAAATTCCAATATATATAATTTCTTGACATACTTTTGTTTAGTTTCCCATTTATAAACTTTCAATATTTTCTTAATCTTACTTGCAAACCTCTCAATATGTTTTATTTTATTCTAAAGTATGTAAATATTAATATAATCAACATTTAACGTCAAAATAGGACAACGCACTTTTTAAAGGATTCTAACATATTTCTTTTTTCTTGTGAAATAAATCTGATTGAAGTAAGAGGTTGCAATAGCATTTTTAACGGGACTTCTGGTGCTTGTGAGTTTAGACAGCCCAATTCCCGCGCCATGCCCTCTAGATGTTAATTCACCTAAAACATACTTCACTGCTTATTCCCAAAACTTTTATTGAAAGGACAATGATCAATTTAATAGTCATTTAGTGTCCCTGATTGAAACGATGACCTACGCGTGGGTTGGCAAAGATCAAATGTTCATCTAAAGAGAGCTCGAAAGAAGAAGAAGAACAAGCAATCTTCAAACAGAATCTTATTTCATTACATTTAAAAATTAAATGACCTCATTTCGTGTTGCGCGATTGTTTTAGATTACACAATTTTAATATATTTTAGAAAAATAAAATTTTTAAAATTTTTTTAGATTGACGACTGATTTGTTAAATACAAAATTTATACAAGTATCAAAACGGATTCACCAAACAAAAAAAAAAACAATCCTAATATTTTGAATTTATTTTCTATCACTAAGGTATTTACAAATTGATATAGACAACATTCATTTGCTCTGGGTAATATTTTATATTTTGTGTATTTAATAAATAACAACAAACAAAAGACCATAAAGTTAGACCATGGCCAGGGATCTTTTTATTAGGAAGGAAGTCCAAATAAACTTGCTGGCCAAATGGTTCAAACGCCCAGGGCCATTGCTGAAAATAATAATAATAATAAGAATCTTGATACACAACTCGGGTTCAAATCCCACTTGCCGTAAAAATTTTCAAACATTGCCAAAGTCTCCTCAGTCTCTCTGTAATTGGAATTAATCTCTATTGAGAAATGGGAAAATTAAAAAAAAAATTAACGAAAAGTCGGCCCCCTCTCCCCTCCACTCCTGATTGCACTTCAATTTCTCCACCTTTCTTTGTATAATTGCTTGGGGGAAGGGGGGGGGGGTCGGACATTTTGATCTTTTCATTTTGTTTGAATTTATTTTAAATATTATTAATCATTAAACCATCCTTAAATTAAAGGATCCTATTTAATGCCAAACTGGATAGCCCTTTAAAAAATTTCATATCCCCCCCCTCTAGAGAACCATTGTGGTTAAATTAACTAGTGGTTTTGTTTTTTATTCATGTTCCTACAATAGAATTTTTATTTATTCTTATTTTATTATCCATTTTACTTTCTCGTACCCTATATATGAAATATATAGGAGAGAAAGTATTGCGATCATGTCAAAAATTCGATGTCGAGATTTTGATGGATATACATGTTTTGAGGTCCCCTGAGTCCAAAAAAAGTGGGTCCCGCAAATTGGTCTGTGTGTGTGTGTGTGTGTTGTGTGTGTGTGTGTGTGTGTGTGTGTGTGTGGACAGATTTTTAGCATGAAGGAGTTGAGCTACCGGGTTGAAATTTTATATTTAACTTAAGTACCTTTGAAGAATCTCAAAATAAGCTTTTGAACAAAATCGGCCAAAAAGTACTAGTACTTTACTGATGTACTTTTTCAGTTTTTTTCGATTTTCTCAAAATTCCCTCCAAGGATTTTTTTTAAAATTCATAAATTAACTATTTTTTAGATGCTCTTTAAAATGTATATTCTCATTTTGCCGTTGAAATCTTCTGAAGACCACTTTACTCTTGTTCTTCATAGGAAAGATAGAACTGGTTGCCATGGTAACCGAATTTAAATCTTTTTCTTTTTATTAGATTAAAAATCAATTATTATTTAAATTCCCATTTATTTTTTTTTATTTCTGTTTTAATTGTTTCCAAGAAAACATATATATATATCTCTCCCACTTGCAAACATTATCGTCTCTCTCTACTCTTTTTAAATTCCCTTTCCACCTTATCTTCGCATAGAAACAATGTTAATTTCCTATAGGGATTTGTATGTTAATTTCGATTCAAAAGGGGGTCCCCTTTGGAACTTTTTACGCATTTAAAATTTTTTTTTCCAATTCTTATGAAATTTTGTATTTATTTACGATTCTATATTGTGTATAAAATGTCCAAATATGAGATTAAAATTTTGAAAAATAACCATAGTTTATTTCAAGCAGTCAACATTTAAAATGCAAGTTTGAAACTAAGGTGCTATCGGAAACTAAATATATCTCGACACAAAAAAATCTGGTGTGACCAGCACGGTGCACAACTTTCTCTTACCGAAGGGTAAGAGAAAGTTGTGTGCTGTGCGCCAGTCACACCAGATTTTTTAAGTCCATTTCAATTATCCGCATCTCTACTTCATCATATATAGCTATAGAAAGGCCTAACGGTATCACCTAACTGAATCTAAATAATTTTCTCAAGAGCAAAAAAAAAAAAAAAAAGATTTGTTTGTTCAGGCGTTTATTAATTGATTTAATCTAATTATATTTGACTACGAACTTTTTTTTTCGAGTTTTTCATATTAAAATTTGTCAGTTCGGGACATTTAGCTATTAGTAGAACGAACTCGAGACCATTGATGAAAAAAACATGAATGAGAGCATTCTATTCAAATAAAGAGCACTCATTACATTAAATTATATTATAAACTTCGATGCAATTAAGTTATGGGAATTAGGAAATGTTTTAGAAGGCCATGAAACGGATGTAGATCAACAAATAAATATGCTAATCAAGTCGAAACTTGTCAAATGAACGAGAATCTTTTAAATAATAAATACATCTTTACACTTTCTTTTTTTTAACATAACTTTTATCTTTTTGATTGAAATGAAATAAGATTTAAGATTAATTATCAATTAAAAAATCTGGTGTGACTGGCGCACAGCACACAACTTACCCTTCTGAAAGAAAAAGTTTTGCATCGTGCTGGTCACACCAGATTTTTTGTGTCGAGATATATCTAGCCTCTTATAGCAAATTAGTTTCAAACTTGACCACTTCTAATTCATAAAAATCTGGTGTGACTGGCGCACAGCACACAACTTTCTCTTACCTTCGGTAATCGAAAGTTGTGTTCTGTGCTTGTCACACCAGATTTTTTGTGTCGACATATATTTAGTTCCCGACAGTACGGAACATTTGAATTCAGATGTAAAATTTATAAGTATGGGAAAATATTTATATTTTGTTACCATGGCAACCATTTCTCCTATCTTCCCTATGAAATACAAGAGTAAAGTGGTCTTCAGAAGATTTCAATTGCAAAATGAGAATATACATTTTAAAGAAAATCTAAAAATTAATTGATTTTGAATTTTAAAAAAAATCGTTGGAGCAAATTTTGAGAAAATCGAAAAAAACTGAAAAAATACATCAGTAAAGTACTAGTACTCTTTGGCCGATTTTGATTAAAAGCTTATTTTTCCGGTCCCGGGGGGTGTTTAACTTAAATATAAAATTTCAACCTCGTAGCTCAATTCCTTCATGCTTAAAATTGAACACACACCCACCCACACACCCACAGACAGACCATGTCGCGAAAACCACTTTTTTGGATTCAGGGGACCTCAAAACGTGTATATCCATCAAAATCTCGACATCAAATTTTTGACATGAATCCAATACTTTCTCTCTATATATATATTACATATATACATAGGTAAGAGAAAGTAAAAAGTAAAAAAGTCAATTAATTCAAAATTCCCATAGGCTCTGTGTATTTTAAAAGTTGACTGCTTGAAATAAATAAACCATGGTTATTTTTCAAAATTTTAATCTCATATTTAGATATTTTATACACAATAGAGAATCCTATATAAATACAATATTTCATAAGAATTGGAAAAATTTTTTAAATGTGCAAAAAAGTCCTTCTTTTGAATCGAAATTAACATGCAAATCCCCATACCAATTTAACATTGGCTCTATGAAAGGAAGAGCTGATAAAATAATTTGAAAAATCTGAAATCTTTCCTATGAAGTACAAGAGTAAAGTGTGCTTCAAGATATTTCAAGATCAAAATGAGAATATACATTTCAAAGAACATGTAAAAAATAACTGATTTTAGAACTTTTATCAAAATTTTTTGAGGAAATTTTGAGAAAATCGAAAAAAATTGAAAAAAGTACATTAGTAAAGTACTAGTAATTTTTGTTTCAAAGCTTATTTTGAGTGTCCCGGAGGGTATCTAACTTGAATATAAAATTTCAATCCGGTAGCTCAATTCCCCCATGCTAAAAATCGTTACACACAAACACACAGACAGGCCCACTTTTTTGGACTCAAAACATGTATATTCATCAAAATCTCAACATCGAATTTTTGAAATGATCGCACTACTTTTTCTACATATTTCATATATACAGGGTAAGAGAAAGTAAAATAATAAAAGAGGAAAATTTTGTTTATAATTTATTAATTTTAATCCTTTTTTTTCAATAGTATTTATGATGTTTTTTTATTTAAAATAAAGTAAAATAATTATATAAAGAATATATTTCCTTATTATTAGATATCTGTCCGTTTATTAGATATAAAAAAAAAAAATTATCAAGAGTCGCGGGAGCGACTCGTCGCCGAGCATGAGAAAAGCAAAAGAAAGCAAAGAAACTCTTAATACTACCATTTAGTTGATATTCCAATAGATGCCAATGGCCCATTGCATTTAGATGGACGAGTCGTCCCTAGACTATATTATCAAGAATGATTTTAAATCCTTAATAAAAGATAGGGACGTGAAAAAATCTTTTTGAGAAACTTTTCTCTTTCTGGGCGAATATCTCAAAAAGTTTTTAAGATATCGGAACCAAATTTTTTTTATATTAAACTAGAATAAATAAGGATTATTTTGAGCACGAATTCAAAAAAAAATTCCAGTCCCCGAAAGAATGGCAGAGGCTCAAAGTTGAGATTTTGCCGATTTCGGAAGGTCAAAAGTTAGTCTCTTATTTTTCCTTTTTTTTTTTTTCTTTTTTTTCTTTTTTTTTCATTCTTTTCTTCAATTTTCAAATTTTTAGACAAAGCTACAGGTTTCCCTGCTGGACCGATTTGGATGAAATTTAAAATACAAATAGATACTATCAAAAACCCGATACCTTTGATATAAAATTTCATTTTGGATCAAAAGTGACTTTTTGAGAGGCATTCAAAATTTCAAATTTGTCCTATCTTTAACATGGCGAAAAGACAATTTTGACTATTTTGCTCCCTGATGACGTCATCTAGGAACATATCTATTAATATTAGTAATTTTCATCCCTAATGGAATAACAATTTTTAGGATAAATCCATTCAGATAGAAATACAATAGATTAACGTGATAAGAAGAAGTGCTACTACCAACATAACAAAAATAAAAAACCTAAAATTTTATAAAATTTGGTGAAATCCTATGTTTATCGTTTTGAATGGATACTAAACGATGTATTTACATTCTACCAACATAACAAAAATAAAAATCCTAAAATTTTATAAAATTTGGTGAAATCCTATGTTTATCGTTTCGAATAGATACCACACGATGTATTTACATCCTACCAACATAACAAAAATAAAAATCCTAAAATTTTATAAAATTTAGGGAAATCCTATGTTTATCGTTTTGAATGGATACCAAACGATGTATTTACATTTTACCAACATAACAAAAATAAAAAACCTAAAATTTTATAAAATTTAGGGAAATCCTATGTTTATCGTTTTGAATAGATACCAAACGATGTATTTACATCCTACTAACATAACAAAAATAAAAAACCTAAAATTTTATAAAATTTGGTGAAATCCTGTTTATCGTTTTGAATAGATACCAAACGATGTATTTACATCCTACTAACATAACAAAAATAAAAAACCTAAAATTTTATAAAATTTGGAGAAATCCTATGTTTATCGTTTTGAATAGATACCAAACGATGTATTTACATTTTACCAACATAACAAATATAAAAAACTTAAAATTTTATAAAATTTGGTGAAATCCTATGTTTATCGTTTTGAATTAATACCAAATGATGTATTTATTTTTTACTGTTTGGAATGCATATTAAAATATCTATTCATGGGATAACTTAATATTTAATAAACAAAAATTATTAAATAATATTTAAATGCAATATTTCACAAAAAGAAGTGAAATCTCAGCCAAAAACATCGGAGATGCAAAAAGGGGCGCCTCGCATTATTTTTGCCCAGCGTCGAGGTGAAATCAAAAAAATGCGCCTCGCTTTTCTGATTTATATAAAAGCGAGGATATATGAAACAAATAAAATTCTGTAGGGGTTTTATTTAAGTGAAAATATTTCCTCGCTTTTATATAAATCAGAAAAGCGAGGCGCATTTTTTTGATTTCACCTCGACGCTGGGCAAAAATAATGCGAGGCGCCCCTTTTTGCATCTCCGATGTTTTTGGCTGAGATATAATAAATAGGAAACCTTAAATTAGAAAAACTATTAAGGAAATAATATATTTAATTGTGGAATATACAAAAGTATGAATACTAAAACCCGCATTTCCGGTGAGGCTTGGCCAAAGAAAAGCGTTTGTTTTCTTTATAAAATTGTATTTAATTTGATTTAGCCCTTTCCCTTAGAGGAGAGTAAAAGCTCTTAATATAAGGGTTAGTTATACTTAAACGACAAATTATTAATTTTTTGAGGGAATATTTATATACTGTATCATAACTTTCTTGTCTTTTTTTCCCAGGGCGCGATAAACATTTGTGACTGAAAAAGGGAGCCAGCCCATCTTATAAGGGATGAAGGATAAAAACAGAAAAACAAGTTCAATGCCTCTGAATAACTTTAAAGTAAACCAGCTCTAAATTTTTTATTTTTTTGGTCTTTTAAAATAATTAAGTATTTGAGCTCATTTTTTTGAATAGAATATTTATTTTTTCTAAAAGGATATTATTGAAATAAATTTAATTTATTTTAACCATCTCCTTGATTTTAACAAGAGACAATTAAATAAAAACTATTAAAAATAAAACTAAATAAAAACTCTTGTCTTCTTTTTAGTTGGAAAAATAAATAAATATTCTTACAAAGGATTCTTTGACTACAAAAATAAACTCAATAAAAAACTAAAGGTTTATATCATTCTTTTAAATATAAACTTTTTCCTAATTTATTCCTAAGCAAAATATACTCTATTTACTGAGTATGAGCAGGATGGCAGCCAGGGATGAAATTAGACAAAAACCATCCAATTTTTTTATTCATTTGCCGACGTTTCGGACACAAATCACGCCCTTTCTCAGGAACTATGAACAATGAAACAAACATGTAAATAATAGAATTCACAAAATATTAGATGCATTGTTAGACTTACAATGCATTGAATTGACAATCAAACTTATCTATTGAGGAAGGACTTGATTTGCGTCTGAAATGTCGACAATTGGTTAAAAAAAAGGACTGTGGTTTTTGTCTAATTTCATCCCTGCCTGTCATCCTGCTCATATTCAACAATTATTTAGCCACTACACCACCACATACTCTAATTTTAATTCATTAAATAAGAATACTACCAGTCTTGTGCTATTTGATTTGTTGAGGGGGGGGGGGGGGTAACTGCTCATTTTTTCTTTTAGCCAGAAAATTCTAAATTGTCTGCTGGAAATTTTTAATTGTATTAATTTTTTAACTAACGGAAATTTTTCTAATTTTTTTATTTGCCATTTGATTGAATTATTTTCTACCTTTACCATAATTTAAATTTTAAAAATAATTTTCAAAATTTCATTGGAAAATTTTGATTTGTTTAGAATTTAATAACACGATAGATATATTTTTTGAAGAAATTTTTATCAGAGAATTGAAGGAAGCTAACATCCCAGTTATCTACAATTAGGTCTCCCTGTATAAAAATTATGAGCATGTTGTAATTCTGGTAGGGAAAGAATAACAATGACCGGTCTTCTCGTTCGCCTCCTGTCGATAATTTTTTGGTAAATTAATATATACCCTAATTATTAATATATAAATATTAAATTTTTCTCATTTTTTGGAAAGTGTATATATTTTTTTTTTATTTAGTGGGAGTATGCGTGTTTAAAATATTAAAACCAACGGAGCGCGTCTTAGCTTGCATAGCTTTCAAGAAATGATCTATAGGAAAGCATTGGAAAGTGTGCCTTTTTGAAGTTCACCAAGGTCTGTTCACTTACCTTGTATACCATTCTCGTAATCGGCGTCTGCAAAATGTATTGTCAAAGCAAAGGCCAGCAGCCATAAGGTGGCCGCAGCCACCATCGTGGCATCGCACCCGGAATATATATCCACCAGTCACGAGGGTAAATAAAACTCACATCAAAAAAAATAAAAAATAAAAAAAAATTCGTGTATTTGTACGGAAAGAAGCCAACGAACTTAACGTGCGTGTGTCTGTGTTGTCTCGTCTTGACTTACTGACTGACTGACTTAAAACTGGCTTAGGAGTTGACTGGCCGCCTCAGGCGAAGACAGGCTTTGACTAGCCTCGCACGGCATCCGTGATCTCAGCTTTTACTTCTCCAACCAGAATACGGATAAAACGCAAACTGGAAAGTTCTTACCATGCGGCAAATGACGTCAGAATTCTTGGGGGGCAGGGATTTCAAGGGCAACCACTTGTTATGTGGAGGGTGTGATAACGTTAATTAATTAACATTATAATCAAAGATTCAAATTTGAGTCGAATATTCTGACATCATTAAAGAGATAAGACGTTTCAAAATTATTTTAGATCTCATTTTTATTATCTTCTCTTTCATTGGGGTAGCCTCGGGGGTTCAGACGGAGGGTCTGAACCTTGGGGGGGGGCAGAGGGCATTTGCCCCCCCCCCCCCAAGGGCTCTGATTTTTATAAAATTTTATATTATTCTAAATAAAATACTTCAAAATACATCTACGAGTATAGAAACTGAACAAAATTAAACAATTAATTAAATTAAATATCTTTTGGCTAAATTTATAAATAATAAATAATATAATATTATAATAATTATAATATAATAAAAATATTATAATAATTATAATATAATAAAAAAAAATGTTTGCCCCCCCCTACAAGAAAAATATTTGCCCCTCCTCCTCCAAGAAAAATTTGAAATGACGCCTCTGTATTTAAGCTCTATAATATAAAACATTTGATAATTTGCTCTAGCAATTTTGCAATTGTATTTTAAAAAAGAAAAGTATTTTCTGGTGTTTTTTCCTTAGTATCACTAATTTTATCAGTAGATTAGTTGAATCTTACTAATCATGTAAATTGTTGTAATATATTTCCTGCAGCAAATTTTTATTTAAAATATATCTCGTACTTTGAAAATTGACTTATTTTATTAGACTTCTTATATAGCCTCACTACAGGGGTGGGGTCCAAATCATAGATAAATGGTGCAAAATTCTGTCTTGAACCTTCCCCTCTCCTATAAAAAATTTCTGGCTACGCCTCTCTGTTCTCCTTATTCTCTTTCTTTTTACTTTTTTTAAATTTACTTACAAATAGGTAGGTAATTAAATCTATTTTCGCCAAATTAGAGTACCTATTTGTAAGTAAATTTTAAGAAAAAAAAGTTTGCCCCCCCCCCCCAAGAAAAAGTTGAAATGACGCCACTGGCGGTAAACAGCCACCCGTAGATCAAATATTTTGAAACTCAGCTAAAGGTTGTGGACAATTTCTGAACCGAATTTCAAAGATACATTTTCAAAAATGAACGAAAAAGTTTTTATACACGTTTTGAGGTCCCCTGAATCTGAAAAAGTGGTTTTCGCAACATGGTCTGTCTGTGTGTGTATGTCTGCCTGTCATAATACCTCAAGAACGAAAACTGCTATGGGGTTGAAATTTATATATTTAAATTAGGTACCCCCTTGGGCAAGGGCGGATTCAGAGGTGTTTCTGGGGGGGGGGGGGGTAATCTGGAGTGATCGTCGCACAGCACACTATTTTTTCTTAATTTCAGTAATTTAAAGGCGCATTGTGTACTTGTTTGCCAGAATATAAATACAAATCAAATTTTTAAGTATTAATTTTTAAAATTTTACGTGAAAAATAAATTTTTTTGCAAAAAAAAAGGTATTTTTTCAAATCTCGGGAGGGGGGGGTAATTACCCCCTTACCCCCCCCCCCCTGTATCCGCCCTTGCCATTGGGACATGACATGAAGCTTTTGAGCAAAATCGACCAAATAGTACTAGTACTTTACTTGTGTACTTTTTCAGTATTTTTTCAGATTTTCTCAAAATTCTCTACAACGATTTTGATTAAAATTTAAAAATCAATTATTTTTTAGATGCTCTTTAAAATGTATATTCTCATTTCGCTCTTGAAATCTTTTGAAGCCTACTTTACTTTTGTACTTCATAGGAAAGTTAGGAGAAATGGTTGCCATGGTAAAAACATCTGGTATGACAAGCACAGAACACAACTTTTGATTACCGAAGGTAATAGAAAGTTGTGTGCAGTGCGATTAGTCACACCAGATTTTTTTAATTTAAGGTCTTTTTTGGCAACGGAGGCCATTTAGACCCCGACTCTATTTATTTCGATTTATTGGTAGCCAATCAAATTGAAACATGAGACAGGATGCGAACCCACAACCCGCAAATAATAACTTATAAAAAAATAAAAGTTTATAAAATAGGATTCTCTCCGATACCATGGTCCATTCACAGATTCTAGGTCACATTTTATGACTTTAGGGTGAAATCTCTTTCAAAATTGTTTTAAATTTCTAATTTTAAATTTTGATTCACTTATAAGGAATAAAATGTATTTTTAATCACTTTGAAATGGGAGCCATCTACTTTTGATTATTCTTTTTGCCGCTAGGAGCGCTCATTTTCTTCCAATTACTCCGTGATTTTGTCCGAGTCGAAGAAAAGGAAAGCATCCTTTAAATCTTTCAGACATATTGCTGGATTTTATTGCTCTATCTTAATCTTAAAAAAAGGTATTTAACAGTATTTCCCATAATAAAATTGAAGCTCAGGCTTAAAAAAATACGATACAATATTCAATTTAATCTATTACAGTCCATTTATCATTCTATAAAAATAAAACAATAATTTGAACAAAAAGTTTTTGTATAAGAATAAAACCATTTCTTGCCACCTCGCCTAGTGTTGTGGTATTTCATGTTTATACACATATTCGCGGCTCCTATCCGTTAATTCTGCACGAAAACCTTGTATTGTTCTGTGAATAAGCATGACGCTCAGGTATTTATCATCCACAAATGTTTTTTCATTATTTGTGACTAAAGTTATTTTTATATATTCGTCCTTCCCATATCCATGCTTTAGCTTTTGAGCAAAAGTTTAATATTTTTAAATGTAATATATTCTTTTTTTTTGAATACAGGCAATTTCCAAAAATGACGGATTCCATGAAATTCGGTCCTGAATGGTATGTAAATTTTATCAATGAGAATGGACACATCTTTTTTTCTTCACTGCAATCAAGGAGTTCTCTAAAGATTTTTATTTTAATTTTTTAATTATTTTATTTAAGAGGCTTTAAAATCACTTATATTATAATTAAATTGTAGGTTGAGAAACCTAGATGGAAACCCTACACCTTCTCCCAGATGTCAATTGGCTGAATTTCGTTATGGAAAGGAAGAGATGTTGGCTCTCTTTGATCGAAGTGTTAAACCTCCTGATTCACTTATGGCTATACCATCATTACTTGTTGAAAAGACACAAACACCACTAACATTATCGCCCATGACAGAAGAAGAAACGGTTTGTTTGTTTGTTTTTTCTTTTTTAATTTTTATCATAATAATAAAATTTACATTTTATATAAACTCGCATGAATAAAGCTTTAATTATTAAAAGAAACAATTTTTTTTCTATTTTACTCCAAATGATTATATATACTATAAGTAGATGGTTAAACAGCTGCTAGTTTAAATATATAGTAGACTATACCTGAATTTGATAATTATACTGTTCAACAAAGTTAAATTACATTCATACGTTTTCTACGTGATTGTTTCATTGGTCTTTAAATTTTTTTTTATAATTTTCAATATTTCATCATTTTTATTTCCTTTTATAAAAACAATGAAATGATCACATATTAAAAACGAATGGATTTAATTTAAGTTTGTTATTCACTCAAGTAATTTTTAAGATATTTTTAAGGTGTACACTGAGGGACAATATTAAGTAATGCGTGTAATATTAACCCATGCGTTTTCTACTTGTGATTATTTCTTTGTTTTATAAAAGAAAATGAAAATCTTTATTGAAAATTTTCTATGTTTGAACCATGAAAGTTTTCATAAAAAAATTTAGAATTTTTTTTTTAAACAATGAAATAATCGCAAGTAGAAAAGTCATGGGTTGGACTTAATATTGTCCCTCACTGGCTTTAAACATAGTTATTAAGGTGTGAGTTTTTGGAAGTTAATCTAAATAATCATTTTTGTAAACTTTAAAAATCGTGCCCTGAAAAATAAACAAAATCGACTTAGCAATTTATTCACTAGGATAATAGATATAAACACTTTTGAAAGCATCTTAGAACATGCACTATTATTATATTTTCTACTGGTAACTCTTTTTTATTTACTTGTAAAATAAATTTAAAACCATATGCCATGAGTTTCAAAAGAAATGTTATACATGCTTTTTCATTATATAATCGTCCAGGGAGGAAAAATCCAGGGTAATGCCAAAATGGAGAGTCCTTGAAAAAAAAATCACATCCCCTTGCCAAGGGCAAATATTGGTTGGTCACAAATTAAACTGCTATCAACCTTTTTAAATAATTAGGTTCAGTGTATAGCATGAATGCATGAAAGCATGAATAAATGAAATTTATATATTTTGTATGTCTAAAATAATTTTTTTAAGAAAAATTAAACTCTAACTCAAAGAAAAGATGAAATTTACATATTTTCCTGCTAGATTCATTAGTATAAAATAGACCATTTGAACGATCCTATCTTTTCTAAGGTATAAATCACATAAATACTAAAAGATTAATACATATTTTATTTTATATAAAAAAATAATCACTTTTAAATAAAAAAAATTGTTTATTTAATAATTAAAGTCATTATATTATTTTTTTTAATTTTATACTTATTTTTTAAAGAGGCTTTCATTTTCTATTATTTTTTTATTTGTATTAATATCCATTTTATAATTTTCAAAGTATCACCACCAAAAAATATGGTAAAGAGTATACTTTGAAAATAAATTCAATATCATTCTTGATTGCATATTCCATATAAAATGAAATTTAAAAAATTTAATGTTTTAAGCTATTGATATTTTGAAGTTTCCCTTCTATTGAATTTTATTGCCATTATTTAGACAAGTAAAAACTATTATAATTCCACACAAAACACCTCTATTAAAAAAATGTATATTATATATTACTTTTCTATTAAAATTCCTAGTATATATGATGATGAAAAATTAATACCGTTAAAATAATAGAACAAAAAGCCTACCTTATATTATAATAATTTATGTGAAAATAATTACTTCTTTAAATATTATTTGATATTTTATTGGTATGTTTAGAGAATGTGGAATCCAAGGCCAAACAGCGAAACAGTTCTTCGACTGGCAGGAAAAGCCCCCCCAGGCAGTGGCACATCCGGTGGTGGAAGTTTAACCACAGGCCCGGGGGGGGCGAGGGGGAGGCAGAGGTGGATTAAGAGGAGCTCGTGGCGGGGTTGGAAGTGGAGGCATGCCTTTTCATTTTTCAAGAACATTAAGTTATGATGAATCTGGTGGTGATGGAGGCTCTTCTGGTCCGGATGGTCCTCCACCATTTCAACGTAGCATGCGATCTTTTGATCGCTCTCAGGTGAAAATAAATAACAAATCCCAAACAACAGACATTGATTGATTTTTTTTTACTTCACATATAAAAATTTAATTTAGTTTGGTTGAACTTTATTGATTTTCCAAGAATATTTCGTCTAAAAGTCTATCTCTTTAGAATCAAAATTAATTAAAATTTAAATAAATTTCATAGTTCATATCTTTTATTTATGAATTTCGATCATTTTAAATTTTTATTATGATAAATTAATTTTAATATTATAATTGTGATTGTTGAGTTATATCAAGGAAGGGAAACCAGAGACTGGCAGCCAAATTTTTTTCTTTAAATATTTTATTTGGCCGACGTTTCGGTCTCGATAGAGTCCATCTTCAGGGCCCAATAAGTGTCAAGAAAGTATATAAATTTTGCATTAGGCAACTATCATTGCAAGATCTCTGATCTGATGAGCATCATTACATATAGCTGCCTAATGCAAAATTTATGCTGTGGTCCAGTGGGTACTCTAAGTACAAATCGGAGGATCCGTGGTTCGACTATCCGTGGTTCGACTCCCGGCGGCACACCCTTTTTTTCGGATATATGAATTAATAGGAATATATAATTGTAAAAATTTATATATTTTCTTGACACTTATTGGGCCCTGAAGTTGGCCTCTATCGAGTCCGAAACGTCGGCCCAATAAAAATTTAAGAAAAAAATTTGGCTGCTAGTATCTGCCTTCGCATCCTTCCTTGATATAAATTAATTTTACTTACCGAGATTTATCTATTAGATGGATCGAGGCTGGAGTGAAAGAAATGGTGGAGAAACAACTGACTGGAATGGATCGACAAGTCCTAGGAAGGAATATGGCCAACGTGGTCCAAGCGGCGTTGGTTTAAGTGGTGGAAATGGGCCGAGTGGTGCTCCTGGAGGGAATAGTTTTGATAATTGGCGAAGACCTCATCGTGGTGGTGGGGAAGAGGAAGAAGGGTGGCGAGCATCTCGGATGGAGAAGTGGTCGAGATCTTCGAGTTGGCGAGATGGGGATAAAGGTATTTATTTTCTTTATTATCATTTGAAATATAAATAATCCTTTCTCTTGATTAAATCATTTACTCATATTACATCACATAATATTCTTATGCAATAATAACACATATTCAGGTCTATTTATTCTATAAGCAAAAATGTAAACTTTTAACATCTGAAATCAGTGTTAATTCATTTTAATACCTCCTTGCCAGCAAAAACTTTAACCCCAAAGCGTAAACATTTTTTTTTTTTTTTTAACACTCACACTCACTTTCACATTCACACAGTCTTTTCGGCAACTTAGGCCATTCAAGACTTTGACGATAACCGTTATTATTTATAATATCTATTGGGCCCGTTAACATTTATCAATAATGTCATGTCTAGGGGATGCCTTTAATATTTTAACGCTGTATTTAATGCATAACAAGGTCTTTAACCTAAAAAGTAAGGTTAAGATTTTGACAGTTTTGAGATAAAAGCAATATGCTAACGTCGCTGTTAAAACTTTCTTTAGAGAATAGCATTTTTTAGACGCTGGTGTGGCCCTCGGGCTTGGCGTAGTTGGTAGCGCGCCTGTCTTGAATACCAAGAGGGTTCAGATCCCAGGCAGTACGATGATTTTATTTAAGCCATTTGGATACCAAATGGCTTAAATAAGAATGCCTGGACCCCCATTTGATATATTTACAAATAACGGGTATCGATTAAAGTCTTAAATGGCCTAAGTTGCCGAAAAGACTGTGTATGGATGTGTGAATGTGAAATAAGTGTGAAAAAAAAGAAAAAAACGCCGGTAGGGGGGGATAGCCCTACTAGATTGAAAATAATCGCTGTTAAAACTTTGTTTAGAGAATAGCATTTTTAACGGTGATGTTATTACTTTACTTGTTAACACCTAATTTATGATGTTAAATTTTAAAGTCTGTTTTTAATAATAGACTTGATTACATTTTTTTTTTCAGAAACATCTTTTGAGAAAGAGAATTCATTTAAATATCGGAATTTGGGAGATGGTAGGGAGAACACTCGCAGACCTTGGGATGATGGTCACCGCGGTCATCACCATATGGGGGGAGGTGGAAATAGTGGTCATCGGAGCCAACTCAATCATGAAGACGACACTCTTCCAGAATGGGCGACAGAACATGCTGATGGAGGAGGTAGCTTTGATTCTTCAGGTGCCTTTCATCACATTGCAGGTATTTACCTCTTCACCCAATAGTATTAACAAAGTACATTGATCAACTTCTTTAAACTTATTGTTTATTTATCTTACATGCGATTCATATCAAAATCATTCCCAAAACATAGTTCAACATTGAACTTGTCTTAAAGTGATAGTAACTAAATCAGAAGCTATTATTACTTTACTAAAGGGTGGGTTGTAATTCTTTTGTTTTGTTTCTTATGTTATTGATATATCGACGAATGCCGGAGAAAAAAAATTGGTCTCCGATTTTTACTTTCTCTTACCTATATATCATCGGTCCAGTGCAGGACCGATCTAACTCAAAAAATCTGGTGGGACTGATCACACAGCACACAACTTTCTCTTACCTTTGGTAATCGAAAGTTGTGTCCTATGCTTGTTACACCAGATTTTTTGTATTGACATATATTAGTTTCCCCGATATATTACTATTCAAGATGTAAAATTTTTTTTTTTTAAAGAAAAAACATTCACACTTTTTCTCATTCACACTCACACTCGACACACATTCACACAGTCTTTTCGGCAACTAAGGCCATTTAAGACTTTAGACGATAACCGTTGTAATTAATATATCTATTTGGGGTTCAGGCATTTCTATTTAAGCCATCTGGTATCCAAATGGCTTAAATAAAATCATCGGACTGCCTGGGTCCGAACCCGCGACGTTTGGTATAGGAGGGAGGCGCTCACCTACTACGCCAAACTCGGGGGCTTGTAAAATTTATAAACATGAGAATATATTTATATTTTGTTAGCATGGCAACCATTTCTCCTATCTTCCTATGAAGTTCAAGAGTAAAATAGTCTTCAAACAATTTTGAGAGCAAAATGAGGATATACATTTGAAAGAGCATCTAATAAATAATCGAAAAAAACTGAAAAAGTGCATCAGTAAAGTACTAATACTCTTGGCCGATTTTGTTCAAAAGCTTATTTTCACTAAAACTAATCGAAAGGGTTACAGGAGGGTGTCTTAACTTAAATATAAAATTCCAGCCTCGGAGCTCAATTCCTTTATGCTTAAAATTGAACACACACAAACGGACCATGTGGCGAAAACGACTTTTTTGGATTCAGGGGACCTCAAAACGTGTAACACGCGTTCATCAAAATCTCGATATCGAATTTCTGACATGAATCCAATACTTTATATATATTCATATATAGGTAAGAGAAAGTAAAAAGCATTTTTTCAGGAGAGCTGATTCAAGTTTCTGCGTTTCCTTTCCGTTCATAACCGTTGCCTGCGTTATCTGATTGCTGAAATTTTGCACGAGTCATCTTAATCATAGAACTCTCCTGTAAATTTCCAAAGGTTTTTCCCACCCTCATGTTGAATACACATTACTATTTTTTTTTTTCAGTTATTTCCGGGAAACACTCCAAAATGATCCTTTCTTGCACCAAAATATTTCTACCAATAATGAAATATAGAGATGATTCACTCTTGCACGGCATCCCGCTCCACAAATCCAAGATGACTCACTTATCCGCGCTCAATCTAGGGATGATCCACTTTTCTCAATTTAAAGATAATTTGTGCAAAAAACTCAAAATCCCTTTTTTTAGTTAGACCTGTCCTGTATTAGACCGATATGTTATCTAGAGTGAGAAAGTATTGAGAACATGTCAAACATTCGATGTCGAGATTTTGATAGATATCTACGTTTTGAGGTCCCCTGAGTCCAAAAAAGTGGTTCTTTTTTCTATTATCTCTCCTGGACAGTTAAAATAAGATTTTGAACAAAATCGGCTAAAAAGTACTGGGACTTTATTGAAGTACTTTTCAGTTTTTTTCCATTTTCTCAAAATTGACTCTAACGATTTTTATTAAAATTTATAAATCAACTTTTTTTTAGATGCTCTTTAAAAAGTATATCAGTAAAATTTTTCGTTAAAATTATCTGAAGTACACTTTATTGATGCATTATTTCAGATTTTACCCTTTTTTGTGTATAAAATAGTTAAATATGATATCTCGTCACAAAAAATCTGGTGTGACAGCACAGTACTACATTCTCTTACCTTCGTTAATCGAAAGTTGTGCGTTTTGTCACACTAGATTTTTTTTCTTAAAGATGAGTGTTTGGTCTTGAAAATGAAAAGGTTATACTTTTGGGTTTTTCAACTTAATTTTTTTGATCATTCTTCATTCATAAATTTTATAAATAATACTTGTTTTAAAGAAAACAAATATTTATAAATATATAATGAATAAAATCAAGCATTGCAAAACTACATTGCATTTGAGCACAGGATATTGCATAATTATTAAAAGGAATTTTTATAATTTATAATTATCATTATAAAAAACTATTAATGAAAATATTTAGAGTATCTTTATTGAATAAAGAAATCGTAAGTTGCACCTATTTTGAAAAAATATAAACTCTGACCTAACCGGGATGGGGATGAGCCTTCGACCCCTGGACCCTCTCCAGCTGTGAAACTGAAAAAAAAAAAATTAAACTCTCAAGGTCAGCACTATTTAAATATAATTTTAGTTAAATCATTTTTTAGAAAGAGGGCTAAGATTCAAAAGAACTTTCTCAAGAATGGAATATTATTTTTCATTTACTTACCCTTTAGACAATACATTTAAAATTTTATTAAAATAAAGTGAAAAATAAAAAAAAAAAATTTAGGGTGGATTGGGGAATTTTTATTATTTTTCAGAGATTTAATTTATTTAATAATTATTATAATTAATTGGCTTTAATTTTCACAAGGAAAATGCTTTCCAATGTGAAAATTCTGAATTCGTGGGTCCTAGTCCTGTTCTAGTTCAGGAGAATTTAAGTCATAGAAATATATGATAGTGGGGAGGAGACGATCTAAATAAATTGGCCCGATAATTATCTCCAAGTTTAATTATTAATAACCTTCTCAATCATAATAGAAATACAGTAGACAGAAATCAATAATGCGGCTCTTGAGTGGGTCCCGTAAATTGGCCTGTGTGTCTGTCTGTGTGGGCTTTTTCAAGCATGAAGGAAATGAGCTACGAGATTGAAATTTCATATTTAAGTTAGGCACCTCCCCCCCCTGAGGCGTGAAAATAAGCTTTTGAACAAAATAGGCAAAAAAGCACTAGTACTTTAATAATGTTCTTTTTCAGCTTTTTTGATTTTCTCAAAATTCGCTCCAACAATTTTGATTAAAATTCAAAAATTAATTAATTTTTCGATACTCTTTCAAATCTATATTCTCATTTTGCTCTCAAAATTGTTTGAAGACCACTTTTCCCCTTGTACTTCATAAGAAAGATAGAAATGGTTGACATGGCATCAAAATATAAATGTTTATACATTTTTTTTTTCGGGCCCTCGCACCTTGGTGTAGTTGCTAGCGTGCTGGCCTTCTATACCAAGGGTTGCGGGTTCGGATCCCAGCCAGTCCGATCATTTTATTTAAGCCATTTGGATATCAAATGGTGTTTTTGCTCAAATGATATGCGTTCAGCCTTATATGGCCTAAGTTGCCGAAAAGACTGTCTGTATGTGTGTTTGAGTGTGAATGGGGAAAAAGTCTAAGTGTTGGTATAAAAAAAAAAATATTTCTTGAAGAATTTAGTATATATATATAAATAAATAAATAAATATAAATATATATATATATATGTTATATGTCGATACAAAAAATCTGGTATGACAAGCACAGAAGACAACTCTCACTTACTGAAGATAAGAAAAAGTTGTGTGCTGTGCGACCAGTCACACCAGATTTTGACTTTCTCTTACCTATTGTATATTATGTTACTCTCTCAATAATCTCTTAAGACGAGACAAAAATGAGTTTTTTTTTTTTTTTAATTAAACCTATACAATAGATTGTAGGAAAACTCTACTCTTTATTAAGAAAAATATTAATTTCATTTTTTGTTTTTAGGCATGGGAGGTTCTGGTAGCTCTTCTAGCAATACAGGCGGAGGCGGTGGCGGCGGTGGTGGAGGTGGCTATTCAGAAGATGAAGATGAAGATACTATAGTAGCTACATCAAGGAAAAGAAGGCAACATTCGGAAAACAGTATGAACCGAACAAATAAACCTAGAGGATCTCAAGCTGCTAATTCAAGTAGCGAAGACTCACCTCCACCACCGCCGCCACATACCATTAATGAATCTAGAACAAGTGCCAAGACTTCACAAGAAGGTATAATTTTTGAAATCCTGAATAATAATTCTTTTTATCTACAAAATATTAATTTCCTTATTTTTTTTTTTTAGCATTACCAACTTCGAAATCATTGCCTGCCCTTTCTGAACCAGCCACAACAACTTCCACATCTTCATTAAAAAAATCTCAAGAAGCTTCACCAGATTCATTTTCAACTGCCAATACATCTTCCAATTCTTATTCGGATACAATTAACACAACATCACAATCAATTAAAATTAATTCTCATTTATCATCTGCTTCTGAAACCAAAATTTCCGACTCTTCCACATCCCCAGAAATGAAATCCAATTCAGATATACTCAGAAGAATCCCTGACGAACATCCAGACTCTACTTCAGTTATGCCCTCAGAAACAACAGTTCCTGTATCATTACCAATTCAAACTTCTGGTACAACACTTCATCAATCTTCTGTGATTTTAGACCATTGTCACATAACATCATCACGGTAAATTGAAAATTTTGTTATTTATATAATTTCATAGGATCTCAAACCAGGATTGATCCAATTTTGTTATTTATTTTGAATTGAATCCATTATGTGATTTTATCTGATAGAACAAATTGTCCATTCGGAAAGTGATTTTCTTTAACATACAGACAAAATTTTAGAGTGCATTCTTCCATACATAAGCTGCCCATGCCAATTTAACCCAAAGCTTACATTCAAGATATTGAGTATTTTTACTTTATCTTACCTATATATGTAAATGTATATAGAGAGAAGTATTGGATTCATGTCAAAAATTCGATGTCGAGATTTTGATGGATATACACGTTTTGAGGTCCCCTGAATCCAAAAAACTGTTTTTCGCGACATTGTCTGTCTATGTGTGGCTGTGATTTTGTTCAAAATATCTCAAGAACGAAAAGCGCTATGAGGTTGAAATTTTATATTTATGTTAGGTACCCCCTGGAACGTGACACGAAGCTTTTGAACCAATTTGTCCAAGGAATACTACTTGACTGATTACTTTTTTCGATTTTCTCAAAATTCGCTCCACCGATTTTGATTAAAATTCAAAAATCAATTATTTTTTAAATGCTCTTTAAAATGTATATTCTCATTTTGCCATTGAAATCTTCTGAAAACCACTTTACTCTTGTACTTCATAGGAAAGATAAGTGAAATGGTTGCCATGGTAACAAAATACAAATATTTTCCCATGATTATAAATGTTATATATTGAATTCTAATATATCGGCGGAAACTAAATTTATCTCGTCACAAAAAAATCTGGTATGCAAGCAAGCACAGAACAACTTTCTCTTACCTTCGGTAATCGAAAATTGTGTGCTGTGCGACCAATCACATCAGATTTTTATTCATTATCCTTCTCTCTGCTACTGAGGCCATATAGGGGTTTAACTTGTTAATTTAAAGAAACTAAATTTTTACCGCACACGAAATTTTTGCCGCCCCGCGTAACATTTTCCCTTTTGCGGAACCTAAGTTTTTCACCCCGCGGGAAAAATTTTTTTACAGGGCTATATTATTTCGTATAGTGGGGCCGATCAAACATTTCGGGTGGGGGGGGGGGGGGAACGAAACCCTCTAATATCTGTATATTCCTATAAATGTATAGAAAATCGATATAAAATCTATTAATCGGATGATGTTCAGGGAATTTTCCTGACTTTGCTATCAAAAGGTTTTTTTATTAGTCATAAGCTGGACACCTCTGATCTCTTAATTTATTTTTGTCGATAGATGTGGTGCTTGCCGAGTGCCTGGCAAGACGGGAATTATATGCATTTGTAAAATTTCGGAAAGGGGCCCGGGCCTCCTCGCCCCCCCCCCCCTTATATACGCCCCTTATTTAAGATTTAAGCTTTTCGTTGTAAATTAAAATTAAATATACAAATTAAACACTAGGTTATTTGTTTCAAAGGTTTTATTAACCATATGTATTTCGACAATTACTTGTCATCATCAGAAATGATTACATTCTAAAACATAATATAATCACTTCACAAATAGAGTTTCAAGTTAATTTTTAATTAATAAAACCTTTGAAACAAATAACATAGTGTTTAATTTGTATATTTAATTTAATTTTTAATAATAATAATATTATTTTAATTATTTATTGTTCCGGGGGGACGTTCCACACGTTAATTACTCGGGGTCATCCACCCACGGTTTTGCCGAGCTTGGCACTGCCTAGAGTCCCTTAATTGAAAAGATTTTTTGTCTATAATTAATATATTTAAATCCCACATTCTTTATTTGAATAAAATTAAAATTTGATTTTAATTAATTATATTCTTTGCTTTTATTTATTGATTTCATAACCTCAATAGCTATCAGCAATGAACAAGACACTTAAAATAATTTTTTTAAAAAGCTGGAACAAATTTAAATACAAATAAATGTTGTATATCATTTCACTCGGGAGAAGGCGTAATTTTATAACATACAACTTGTTAAGAAAAGTAAAAAAATATGCCAATGACACTTTGGATTTTTTTTATTATGCTTTTGCTCTACACTAACTAGGATAACCTTTATATGAAATAATAAGTGAATTTCTTAATTTTTTAGTTCCGCTTATTGTTTTAGCCAAAAATAAAAAAAAAATCGCATTTATCTTGAGGTTCATATTATTTATTCAAGGAATAAATATTCAATGAATATTATTAATGTGTTGTTATTGTTTTAGTCAACCTTCTTCAGATGATCAATTAGAACATATGAATGAAGCAGCAGTGGATCTCGTATCAAAATTAATTGAAGAACCCCATCATCCCCCACCACCACCACCACCTCCCCCAATCGCACAACTCCAACAACAGTATAGGGCAGCAGCACAGGTGGCTGTTTCTGCCCCTCCGCCTCCACAATCAATTAACTATGGAGCTGATAAATGGTTTTATCGGGATCCTCAAGGGGAAGTTCAAGGTAATTAAATTTAAGTCACTTAAAACTTTTCATTTTATCTAATTCCAAAATTCGCTTTTTATTTTCATTTTTTTTTTTTTTTTATAATTAAATTTAAAAAAAAAAATTATATTTTAATAAATTTACTTTTTTATTACTTTACAGGTCCATTCACATCTGCAGAAATGAACGAATGGTTTCGTGCGGGTTATTTTGGACTTAATTTGCTCGTCAGAAGAGCCTGTGATGAAAGGTGAGCTAGCTTTTCATTACATTCTTTTTATATCATATTATTTTAAACAAATTTACAAATAGAAAAATAATAATAGTTATATTCAAAATATTAACTATTATTAAAACCCACTCTAAATAGAAATAAATAAACTGGCAGGATCTAAATATAAGTATAATATTAAACTTTTGAAAGTTTTTATGGCTTGAGATGCCGAAAACTTGTTTATTAAAATTTAATTTCATCGTATACTTAAATTTACTTGCTTCTTTTCAAGGTGAATTTAATTTATAATTTACCAAAGACTCTAATTATCCATGCAAGGAAATACTTTTTACTATTAAGTTATATAATTAACACATTATTTTCTCAACAATTATATGATATAAATTAAAGCACTAAGGAAGCTTCATTTAACTAACATTTTATTTTTTTTGAAGTATTTATATATAGTGCAAAATTAAAAGATCTTTCAATCCAGAGACGGATCTTATTTCATGGATCTTGTCTCTCGCAAGAGATCTTACAGATACCTTAAAAAAAGATGATATAAATAATTTTTAAAAAATTTAATTTTCTGGATTATTTTAATTTTGTTTTTAATAAAATTATAAATAATCGAAAATGACACGTTTAAACTATATATCTATATCAAATAAGTATTAAATTATAGTATATTGATGATATGATAAACAATTTAGATTGCAGGATCCATGGGCGTAGCCAGACATCTTGTTAGGGGGGGGGGCAACCCCTCGTTAGGCCGAGAGGGAGGGGGGTTTTGCAATTAATATATACATTGATTATTAATTATTTATTTAAATAAAAAAAAATTAAATTAATGTAGTGGATTGGGGCGTTAAAAAAAATTCCCAAAGGGAAAAATATATATTTTTTTGTTTTTTTTTAATTTTTAGGACAAGCCAGGGGGGGGCAACGGCCCCCCCTGCCTCCCCCCTGGCTACGCCCATGGCAGGATCTTTACCTTAATCAAACTATTAATGATGTTATCTATTTCACTAATTTAAAATTTAATAAGAATAAATATTTTCGAATTAAACTCAACCCTGGAGAGGACGCATTATGGAAGCTTCGTTTGATTCGAATTTTTATTCACAACCGAAGAAAACATTAAATAGTGCAAAATTAAAAGATCTTTCAATCCAGAGACAGATCTCATTTCATGAATCTTGCCTCTCGCAAGAGATCTTACAAATATCTTAAAAGAAGACTGATATAAAATAAACCATATAATATATAATAATTACATACATAATAATTAAATGGTAGTATTTTAATGATAGGGGACGGACATTAGATATCTTTGTTCAAACTATTACATTGCCTTCTTTCTTTCACGTTGACCTTCTTAATAAGGATAAATCCAATCTCGGAGTGGAAGCACTAAGGAAGCTTCGTTTCGCATATTATAATATAAATATGCCAAAAATTATGTTGACTTTTCTTTTTGAAAATTTCATTAATTTTTAAAAATCCTATTAACTATTTTTCATTTTTTTTTACTTCGTTTACTGATTTTTCAGGATACCATAACTCTCTACTTGGCATATTTCAAATATTAGCTCTGCTTTTAGAAGATTTTACGTATTCACATATATATTAAAAAAATTCATATTTAATTAAATTTTTTCTGAAGTTTTATTCAATTACTAAATTAAGCACTAAGGAAGCTTCGTTTGAGTTGAATTTTTATTCTCTCACGAAGTATTTATTAGATGGTGCAAAATTAAAAGATCTTCAAATCCGGAGTCAGATTTTGATTTATAAATCTTGACTCTCGCTATAGATCTTACAAATAATTTCATTTTCTCAAATGATACATTAACCTATACAAAAATGAATAAAAACTTGGTAATATATATATAATATATTATATAAGAATGAACTTTTTTTAGTTAAAATATTTTTTTTTATTATTATTATTA
Organism: Euborellia annulipes; assembly: GCA_023213315.1. Classification (NCBI taxonomy): domain Eukaryota; kingdom Metazoa; phylum Arthropoda; class Insecta; order Dermaptera; family Anisolabididae; genus Euborellia; species Euborellia annulipes. Next base: position 273,593 of record JAKCPI010010880.1, read on the forward strand.
TTATGATTTATTTTTCTTACAGGTACTCACTTCTAGGAGACCTTGCTAAAATGTATGGACAAATTCCATTTTTACCTGGCTTTAATGTGCCTCCAATCAAGGTGAAAAACATAACCATTTTTGAAATTAATTTTTTTTTTTTATTCATTTCACTATCGATGTATCTTTTTGGGAAGGAAAAGAGTGAAAGATCTACTGATATTATTATATCATTCAGAAGGTTCATAAATGGAAGGATTGTCACAGCCTACTTAATTTGTAGTCTAATGTTATATAATTAATCATTTTTAAACACTTATTTAACTTGCTTTGTCTGTCGACTTATCATCATGGACAACATCGCCTATTTTTCAAACTTTTTCCGCTGAGCTAAAAATCCGAAAATTCGTAAATATAAATTCGTCTTTCAAAAATTAGTAAATGTTATTAAAAGTTTCTTAACAAGAATGAGATTTATTCAATTACCGAGAGGGAAAATTAATAAAATATACATCTACACACTACCTAAAGTCAGACGTCATACTTATTATTAAAATCTTCCAAAGTCAGAAATACTTAATTTAAATTGCATTCATATCCTTTGTTTAGTAAAAATGGAAGAATGAACTCAATAAAATTTTATTTAAAGAAAGGCAAAAAGATATTAAGATTTTATTGAACAAAAAAATTATTTATAATTAATAAGACATGCATTGTTAGGACAATAATTAATACTGTAGTTTCTTTATTTTCTTGCAGTTACTATAATCATCTGTTAATTAGATTTAACTTAATTAATAAAAAATATAATAATTCATTATAAATAATGTTGTTTACAGGGCCCTGATCCTTCTCTTGTTTCGGAACACCAACCTCCAGTGTCAGCAAAAATGCCTTTAAATCAAGAGCTATTACAACATTATCAATTCCAACAACAACTTATGCAAAGACAAATTCTTATGGGGTGAGTTTTTTAAACTTTTATTCATTATGTCTTTTTGTTTTCAACATGTAAATAAAATTGTTAATTAATAAGATAATAATTACTACTGCATAAATTTATTAGATAATGAGTTTTGATAATTTTAGTCTATTCATTCTCAAATTTATTTATAAATTGGGGTGCGTGTATGCCGAGTCACAAATTACGTTAATAGTGGAACGTGGTTGTAACTGATATGGGGAAGAGGACGCACCCAATTAATTAAGTCTCTATTTAATAATAAACACTCTTTATTGGAACGTTTCGCCGGGATCAATCCTGCCATCTTCAGTCTTCAAAGATCATATTCAGGCTAAACCAATTTTGAGGGCAAAATGAGAATATCATTTTAAAGAGTATCGAAAAAGTAATTGATTTTTGAATTAAAAAAAAAAATCGTTGGAGCAAATTTAGAGAAAATCGAAAAAACTGAAAAAGTGCATCAGTAAAGTACTAGTACTCTTTGGTCGATTTTGTTCAAAAGCTTCGTGTCACGTCCCATCGGGGTGTTGATCTCGGCCGAAAAGTTTCAGAAGAATGTTAATTACTAAATAGAAGCTCAATTAATTGGCTGCATCCTCTTCCCTATTCAACAAATTACGTTAGCAAACAAGTTTTTCTAGAATCTTTCAATTTTTTCAGTTACATTCTTTAAATACCTGGAAAATATTTGATTAAATAAATATTTCATATAAATAAATTTATTTTATTTTTTTAAAAAACATCTTAAGAAAATTGTCCGAGGATAAACCTACCTAATCTATATATTTATATCAATGATACGTATTACCTGACTACACTAAAGACTTTAATAAATATTTCACTATATTAGGAGATTAAATGAGACCTGTTGATGATAAAAATTAACTAAACCGAGTAGCTAATTAATTAATTAATTTTATAACTCTTTTTATCTTTGAAAATGAAATATTATTAATATTAACTCTTTCATTATATATTTATTATCATATATTAATATATATTTATTTTATTCATTTTTATTCTAGAAGTGGATCCCTTAGTGGTCAACCGAATATCCTCCAACCTCGAGCCTCAGCAGGTATTCAACCTCCACCTCCAAGTCAACCACCTTCAACTTCTAGCTATTTACCAAATCCCCATAAACATAATAATCCTCTAATGGACTTAATTAATCAACTTCAACAACAACAGCAACAACAAGTTCCACCTCCCCAACCATCACATCAACAACCTCACCAACCACCTCACCAAACCCCACACCAACCAGAAAATAAGGTCCCTCAAGCAGTGCCCAAATTAGAACCACTTCAACAACTAATTCAACAAATGGGTGGTTTACAAGGCAATCCCGCTGTTGTCCAACAGCCTCAAGTTACACAATCAACAACAACCATTCCTTCGAACAACGTAGTAAATGACCAAAATAAAATTCAAAATATGCTCTCACAAATAGCTTTACAACATAAAACACAACAAGAATTATGGCTCTCTCAAGAACAACAAGTACCAGCACCTGCATTAGGAGGATTTCCTGGATGGTTAGGAGTTCCTCCTGGCCAGCAGCATAACCATAACCCACAACCTACCCCTCAACCTCCTACTTCTCTCTGGGGAGACCTGGATACTGTGTTGCCTAGAGAAATTAAAACAACCGAATCCCATGTCTTAGAACAACAACTTTTACGGAAAGGAGAATTAAGACATCAAGAAGAAGAAGAAAAATGTCTACAAGATGCTATGGATGATGTGAAAGAACGTTTACGATTAATGGAAGAAGAGCAAAAAAAAGAGGAAGAAAAACGTAGACTAATTGCAGAACAACTTATACAAGAAGAGGAACAAATGAAAAGGAAAGAGGAAGAAAAACGAAAAGCAGAAGAACAGAGGCGTGCAGAAGAAGTAGCTAGAAAACGCGAAGAAGCCGCACGAAAACGAGAAGAAGAAAAAGAAAGAAAACGGAAAGCTGAAGAGGAAGCAAAACGTAAAGCTGCTGAAGAGGAAGCGGCTGCTGCTAAACAAAGAAATGAGGAAGAGGCCGCCAGGCAACAACGACGTCAAGCTGAAGCCTTACGAAGATTACAAGAACAACAACAAAGACAAAGCCGTCCTGCTCCTTGGTGTCAGCCTACCTCAAATGCTGCTTCAATTGTAGCGCCTCCTGTAGCAGATATTCAACGTCAAGAACGAGAAAAGAAAGAGGTAAGTTATTAATTTAATTCGAACAAATTTTATCTTTATAATTATGATAATATTTTTTTAGCGTGAAATACAACAACAAATGTTGGCTAATATTCAAGCAGCACAACAACAAGAGACAATTGTGAATGCATTAGCCGCTCAAGTGTCTTCATCCGGTGCAGGCGCTGGATCGAATTCGATTAAACCCTCGTTACAACTTAAATGGGCTGAAAAAAAACCTGCCAGCTCACCACGAGTAAAATCATTAGCAGAAATACAACAAGAAGAAGCTGAAAAAGAACGAAAGGTTAAAATTTTAAATTATTTATCTAACGCAGTACTTGTTTTTTTTTTTCAATCGTTCTTAACATTTTAAGAACCAGCACTCTCTTAAAAATTAGGAAAGAATTTACAGTAGTAAATTCAAAGGGGTGCTCTCACTGTGGATTTTCTTGACATTAAACATTTTAATAGTAAATAAAAATTTTATTTGGTGTCTGATCGTTATGAGACATATTTCTTTCGATTTGAAATGAAAAATAGATGTGAATCATATTTTGTAATTATTATTTTTCTACGATCTTTAGTTCAGGCCCTAATTTTTCTACTTACAGACAGGCGGACACTGGAATCTCTGCATAAGCTCTCTCCCTTAGTACTACGTACAGTGAGAGCTAAAATGAAAATAAACACTCGCACCTCCTTGTTTCTAAATTTTTATTGCGATCGTGTCAAAAACAAAAATTCCAGTCCTAAGTTCAAAAAAGTGAGTCCCCTGTTGGTCTGTCGTTAGAAGAACAAAAGAAGAATTCTGCTTAATGCTCGTCGCCATAAAAGCGATGTTTCAGGTGTCTAACGACTAATTTCTTTCAATTAACCAAAAATCAATAATTTGAAACCAGAAATAGAAATTTTTTGAAAATTTGTATAGTGTTATTAATTGAAACTTCAACAATTAATAGCCCAGAAAGTTATAAAAATTTTGGAATGAAAATATAATTTTCCTGTACTATTTAGGAGGTCATCTTTGAACATATTAAAAAATTTCATTTCAAAATCCTTGCTGATGTTTGAGATATGCAGGGGCATGAACGTTAGCTAGGGAATTTGGCTGGAGGGGGCATGGAATCAGCCATCCTCCTGGGGGGGGGGGGGGCGAACCGGGGCCCTGACTGATAGACAGACTGACTCGACATTAGTGAGTTATCGGTATAAATAAATAAATTAAAATTTGATTATCTTTTCAATAATTAAAATTAATTAGTGGCTGACTTTGAAAAAATAAATTAGGCAATAACTTGGGGGGTTCAGGGGACGAAATCAAAGACTGGTTGTTTAATTAGTATAATATAATAATATTCATAAAACACCCATGGGCTTAGAAAAATAATTTTTCTTAATAGAAAATAAAGCTTCCTAAGAAGTATGGTGCCTGAATTACACTAAAAACAAAAATGCATTTATTTATTTTAGGAACGGGAAAAAACAGAGCGTGCCCAGCAACAAGCTAAAGAGGCTGCCGCTGCTACTGGTACTAGTTTAACAAATGCAGGAATTTGGGGAACAGCAAGTCAAAGTTTAAGTTGGGCCTCAACAGCAGCTGTTAATAGCCTGAGTACTGCACCGCCTGCCTCTGTTTGGGGTTCTGCACGCCAACAAAAAGGTATATTTTTATTCATTCTTATTGATACAGTTAGATTATTATTTATTAATTAAATATTGATCATTTTATTATAATTTAGCACTAAGTGGATTTTGGGATGAAACTCCGGCGCCTACTCCAACTCCTACAAAAAATACAAAAACTTCATCTAATAAAACACAACAACAAATCTCATCTGGAAATTCGGCAAATCTTACTTCTAATGACAAATCTTCAAATAAAAGCTCAGGCAATGAAGCATCTAAAAATACTAAGGATCAAGTTTTAGTATTGAAACTTTTTGAACAACATACTTCAGTTGATGATGAATTTAGTGAATGGTGCACTAAAACACTTACAACTTTTAATGCTCATGTCGATAGTAAGTATTAAAATGTAATATTATTACTGCATAATAGAGATTTGCGGGTTTTCATACAAGGCCCAATACTACGATATTGTGTCGTTAAGAACAAAACATTCATTTATCTTACAATATATGCAGGTCTATTCTCTAAAAACAGACGTTAAAATTTAACATCATAAATTGGGTGTTTAAAAGTAAAATAATAATATCAGAGTTAAAAAATGTTATTCTCTAAACCAAGTTTTAACAGCGATATTAACATTTTACTTTACATTTGTTAACGATTCATATGAAGTTAGCTATTTTTTCTGCTTGTTGGTGTTTTTACACCCCTCGATAACCTCTCGCGCATGCGCATTACTAACTTGATTTGTTATTCTCAATCTAGTAGGCTTATCTGACACACTAGCGATAAAAAATGCTAAAGGGCCCTACATACGTCCTGATTATTCAGGCCAACCGGCAGGGCAAACTAGTCAGGCTCTTACGGTTGGAACGTGCGTAGGCCGGTTGGATTACCCAATCTGTCAGGTCTGACAAGTTGGCAGTCGGGTCGGGCGAACCATCCACCGCCAATCCCTCACTCCCTTCTCTGACAAATCAGGACTTTGGTAACGGTTGGCCTGACTTCCCTTTCATTCAGCTTTTGTCAGTTATTTATTCAACCCTATGGCTATGATACGGAAGCTGAACAATCTGTATTTGTGGAGTTAATTGATTATTGGAGAGGTGCCTGTGGGGCATAGAGGACACGAACTATTGCAACAGGGACTTGAGAAATGAATGTTTTAATGAATTATTAAAAATTTATAGGAAGTGGATGCTAGAAGCCACTATGAGAAAATATATTATAGCTACACCTATTTTTTGACAGTTAGATAGATAAGAAGCCATTTAAAATTCTTCTTTACACCCCAATCGATTGATCAAAACTGATCTGGTGTTGGAGGTTGGCCTGATCTGTTGGTGCGTGTGAAGGCGGGCCCCCATCTGACCGGTCGGGTCCAACTTGTCAGGTAGGGCAGTCAGTCGGCCCGTGTGTAAGGCCCTTAAGCCCTCGGGCCTTGGTGTAGTTGTTAGCGAGCTGGCCTTCTATACCAATGGTCGCGGATTCGGATCCCAGGCAATCCGATGATGTTATTTAAGCCTTTTGGTTACCAAATGCCTTAAATAAAAATGCCTGGACCCCCAATTATATATACTAACAAATATTGAGTATCGTTAGAGTTTTATATGGTCTGTGAGTGTGTGTGTGTGTGTGAAAAAAAATGCTATTCTCTAAACCAAGTTTTAACAGCGACGTTAACATGTTAGTTTTATTTCAAAGCTATCAAAATCATAACCTTACTTTTTAGTTAAAGACGCAATTTTGATGCATTTAATACGGCATTATAAAATATTTAAAGCACCCCCCCCCAGACCATGACATTTTTAACACTATTGACACAGCGGCGTAACTAGCCTTTGAGGGCGGAGGGGGCGAAGCTCAACTAGGGCGCCGTTCGTTTAATTTGTAATATAATTTAAAAGAAAACTATCAATTTTTTGGACAATTTATGAAAAGAATATGATAAAATCACCGTTCCTGGCCTATATCTTAGATGCCCTAGGGCGCCTATGTCGGTTTTGAGGGGCGCCAAAGGCTTGAAGCGCCTGGGGCGGAGGGGGCGAGCGCCCCCCTTCGCCCCCATCTAGTTACGCTAATGTATTGACACTTGTTAGGGCTAAGGAAGTGTTAAAATGGAATAACACTGATTTTAGATGGTAAAAGTTAACGGTTTTTCCTTTGAGAATAGACCTAAAATTCTTATCTAGAAATAGTGGAAAAGTTAAAAAATTTTTTTTTTTTTTAGTACCAACTTTTGTTGTGTTTCTCCGAGATATTGAATCTCCTTATGAGGTTAAAGATTACGTACGTGAATTTTTGGGAGATGGCCGAGAAGCAACTGAATTTGCTAATCAATTTCTTGAACGGCGTTCGACCTTGAGACGTGCTGCCAAAGCTCAAGCCTCTGGTCATCGACCCAATAAACCAGATGATCTTAATGTACCAGCTCAAGCCTTAAATCCAAACGGCGGAAGTGGCTTGCAACCTGACTTCCATGAAGTTAAAGTTCGTATCTTTTAAATTTTTATTTTTTATTTTTTAAATTTTTATTCGATATTATTTATGAACCATGTTTTGTATGAAGGTACCATGCGCCATTATGATCGAAATTGAGATAAGACCGCCATCTTGTAGGCAAAAAGATCTACCTTTTTATTTAAACCAACATTATTACTCTGTTCACTTTTTTTTGTATAAAACAAGAAAAAATGTCATTGCCATTGGGTTTGTTTACAATTGTGCAAATGAAATGGCCTTAACCTTAGATTAGGTTAATGGCGCTTGGTTCCTTCGTTCATAACATAGTCCATATGACCATTAAGAAAATTTTTTTATTTATATTATTGGATCCGATTTAATTTAACTAAAATATCCAACATATTTTTATAAAATTTTATTTTAATAAAATTTTATCTGCAACACCAATGTCTATGATATTTTTGGTAATTTAAATTCTTGTTTAAAATTGTTTAAACATTTTATTTAAATAGATGCAAGGGAATAGATTAGAATTAGGGCCGCAGGCAGACTTGACGGGCCCCGGGGCTACATAATAATACGCCCCCACCCTAAAAGTTTTTTTTTTTTTTTAATTTGTAAATTGGGCTATTCATGTAAACAATTTTTTTCACAGTTTTTGACCCAATAGTTTTTAAAACAGTTATACATAGCTTATAATCTAACAAAGATGTGAGTGTTATTTATTGGCGAGGCCAAACTTCCCTTTGCCCCCGGGAATCAAACCCAGGATCTCCAGCCTTTCCGGAGCATGGGCATGCTGCCCATTGCACTAGGCCCCGGGGGCCATAGGACGTTTGGCCTCGCCAATAAATAACACTCACAGCTTTGTTAGATATATATCTCTATGACTTATTGTTAGTTAAAGTCCCCAAAGAATCTTGATGTTTGAATACTAATATCTGATTCAATATAATCAGGGCGTATATAGAATTTTTTGCGGGGGGGCAAGTCACTTAAATAATTTTTGAGAAAAATGTTTTTTTTTAAGAAATTATATATTTTTTCACACGAAATTTTTTAGAAGCTTTTTCATTGCGGACCAAATTGTCCATCCTGGGAAAGGTTTGTTGCGTGATGTCTGTATATCCCTATATATTTATATGTGTTTGGTAATTTTCAGGGGGCCCGGGCCCGCTCGGACCCCCCCCCCCCCACCCTTATAACGCCCCCAATATATAAATCTCGAAAATATTTAAATAGCTTATAATATTTATTTAAATAAAAAAAGTTATTTAAAAATTTGTTAAAATTCCTGAAAGAGTAATAATAACAGGACCGCAACGAGGGCGTGGCAAAACAGGCGCCCGTCTGGGGGCTCAAAACAAAAGAGACCGATCAAGTTGGGAGTTGTGGGAATGACACCCCCCCCCCCCCCTTTCCCTCTAGCACATTTCACTTTATATATTTTACAAAAATCATATATACATTACATATGGAGCACAATAACTTTAAAGAGGTAGGGCTTGGCATAAAAAAGATTACGGGAGGAGCAAGTTAGCCACTTGCCACAGGCGCTTCATACACTCGTTACGGCACTGAATAATAATATATCTAAACAGTTTTTATAAAATTGCTTTCCCCGCCTGGAGTGATGCAAAATTGTCAATTATTGATTAGTCAGCTTTCCTAGTTAATTCTGTTTCCACAACTAAATCATCCAGACGTGATAAACTGTTATGACACATACCATAGTAGATTAAGAAAATTATATTTTTAATTATAATTCTAGAAGAATTTTTAAGACCACATTTTTGTATTAATTATTTATTAAAAATATTTTATATACTGTACAATGTTTCGACAGCTTATTCTGCAGCCGTTATCAAGTACTGTGCACTTGCTCCAACTCAAGTGAACTGAGTGCCATGTCCGTTACGTGCCTTTTTATATACAACGACGTCAGTGCAAAGCCACCTAACGGACATGGCAGTCATTTCACTGGAGTCGAAGCAAGTGCACAGTACTTGATAACGGCTGCAGAATAAGCAGTCGAAACGTTGTTCACTATTTATATATATTTTTAATAAATAATTAATACAAAAATGTGGTCTATAATTAAAAATTCTCCTAATATATAATAATAATTCAAACCACAAAAACAGATTCGTGATAAATATAATTATAGGATTTGTGCTTAAAGGGCCTGGGCCCCTCGGAGTGCCCGGGATATAGCCCCCCCCCCCCCCCTGTCTGCGGCCCTGACTAGAATAAAGAATAAATTCATTTTTTATATAATTTTATGCCTTACGAACTTTTTAGTATCTTTAAAAAATTCTCAAATTAGCATTGGTTGTCTTGGTAAAAAGTTATAAAAATTTGCGAGCCGTGAAAGCAAGCTTCTAATTGGGCAATAATAATTTTGATCATAAATCAAGGTTTTTTTAGAGCTAGCATTAAAAAATCTTATTTTGAATTATTAAATTTTTCAGGGCAAAGGCAAAAAATCTAAAAAAAACAAAATGATAAAAGTGGACCATCGTATTTTGGGATTTAATGTAACAGCTTCACAAGATCGTATCAATGTTGGCGATCGAGATTATGCAGAAATGTGATTCTTTGGACGGCGCCGGCGGGCGATTTTACTATTATCCCTCTTGCTCCTTCTTTACTCCTTAAGGATCCCTACAAACACTTCAAACAGATACATCAAAAATATATTTTATATTAGGTTTAACCAAATCTATTGTTGTGCCACTTATTATAAATCATAAACTCTAAATATGAATATATTTAATATTTATATTTTCTTTTAAAGTTTAAATCCAGTCCTTGGAAATTTATAATAAGATAATTATATAGAAACATTCTTGAATTCTCCCCTTTCTCTAATTTTTTTTTCTCTAGCTTCATTATTATATCATGATAAATATAGACTTAATTTAATTCAAACTTTAGTGTTTGCCTAAATAAAATTTTATAATGTTATAAAAAATTGAAGAATTTGTAAATTGTTACTTTTATTTTAAATTAAAAAAAATTCATCCATATTTTTTATAACTTTATATTTTATTCCAGTCCTCTTCCTGTCAGTTTTATTAATTTTAGATCCCCAGGAATTTAAGAATGTTTTAATTTATTATATATATATACATGTATATTTCATAGCAGGCATTTATATATATCTATATATATTTATATATATTTATATATAAAGCTTTTGTTTGTTCTTTAATATTGTTTTTATTTTATTTTTTAATATCTGATTTGTTGGTTATTTTAAATTTTTATAAATATACTGTTTCCTATTGAATTTTTCGTCCCAATCCAATGATATATATATATATATATAACTGTCTATTTTTCTAGAATATGCCCACCGGCCCGAAATCCGTTTTCAAGAGAAAATATAAAAATGGCAAAATACCTAATTATACACAAACCATTATAAATAATAAAATAAATAACAAAATATAAAATAAAAAAAATAAAAAGATGCAATCAATAAACAACTCTTCTAACCCGTATGTATAATCTGTATATGGTGGCGAGAGAACTTAACACAAATTTGTTTGTTATTTGGACAGATTTTGCAGCCATAAACTGTAATGTAAATAATGTTGCAACTGAGTTTTCAGATTGTATTCTTTTGTAGCTATTACATATTAAAAATTATATTATCAAAAAAAAAGGATAAATTTTTTTAAAAAAATGAATCCTTACATGTCTTTCTTTATCCAATCGCGTTGGGATGCGATTAGAAATTCCCACAAAAAAAAAAAATAGTCTCTTTAAAATGCTTTAGATTTTGAAAAAAGTTCATTTCTGTACTGAAACGAACTATGCCTCTAAAAGGAAATGGAAAGATTTACAATCGAGTTGGAAATTTTTATACCGTATAGAGATATACATATTACTACATTATATATATATATTATTTGTAATATTTTATTAATTTACAAATAAGCATTTAATGTTTTCCTGTTTTTGTTAGAAATGAATGCTATTTAAACTTTTAATATTATAAAATATTTATTTAATTTTCTGTTGATATTATCGCTGGAAAAATTTTCCATCAAAAGTTCCTGGTTATGTCCTTTTCCTTAGAATTAGGACGCAATTCCTATTTGACAATACAAATCTAGTTATAATAATATTTAATGGCTGATAATATATGTAAGAAGGATATGAAAATGCAGGCAGCCAAAAATAAAAACACTCTCGATTCTCTGAACGTTCAAGTAAATTTATTCACCCATCCTCAGTGAACACTAAAAAAAGAATACATATAATATGTGTCTATATTATAGCGTATTGATTACAAATATTCTATTTTTAGTGTTCACTGAGGATGAGTGAATAAACCCGAAACCCAGAGTATCGAGACTGTTTTTATTTTTAGCTGCCTACATTTTCATATTCTTAAATACAAATCTAGTATTTAAAAGTTGCATGGTGTGCTTGAACTTTGGTGGATTCTTTTTGGAATATTTTTTTGTTTCTCTTTTTTAATGTTCTTACCAGGGCTGGGGAGTCTGTGTCGCCAATTTTACTTTGCCGGTGTAGTGTCGACATAAAATAAAATCATTCATAAAATATAGTATTAAAAAAAAAGCCCTCGGGCCTTGGTGTAGAGGTTAGCGTACTGGCCTTTTATACCAAGGGTCGTGGGTTCGCATCCCGACCCAGGCGACAAATTATTTAAATTGTATTGACTACCAATCAATTTAAATAAATAGGGACGGGGTCTAAATGGCCAAAAAGACCTTAAATGAAATTTTAAAAAATAAAAAAAAAAACTTATTTTTTCGGTGTTGGCATATTTTTCTGCTAACAGCCCAGCCCTGGCTCTTAATTGCATGAATTTATACTTTTTCGGAAAAAAGGTGGGACATACATTGTTTATTGCTAGTACAAATTTTAAAGATTCATTTATTATTTTTCTTGTCTCACACTCTAGCTTCATTACAAATTTTTTTAATATTTATATTTATTTGTTAAATTTTTCTTTTCAGAATCTCTAATAACACCTACTTCTAATTCTTTTTTCCAAATTTCTTTCAAACGATCGAGCGATCATTTGTATCTTAATTTCGAAAGCTGATCCACAGAATTTTAGGAAAGAAATGCTGGCTGCCACTCTCAAATGCTTACTAAATTTGATTCCTAGATGAATTTAGAATACCATCTCATACACTACTAATATGTATTTTTTATGAGTGTAATGGTCTAGGATTAAAAACTCAAACGATAGACTTTATTATGTGAGCGAATTTTTTTCTTATTCATTTACATTAATTTATTTTAACCATTTGTGTCAATACTTACGAAACATATTAGTGGATGTGAAAAACAAATAATATAAAATATATTATGAACAGATATTACTTCTAGGAATACATTTTGCATTTGAAGAGTATTTTTCATTCAATTTTTAATTTGATTTTTTACTTTCTCTTACCTCTATATGTTAATATATTTAGAGAGAAAATATTGGATTCATGTCAAAAATTCAATGTCGAGATTTCGATGAATATACACTTTTTGAGGTCCCCTGAATCCAAAAAAAAGGTTTTCGCGACATGGTCTGTCTGTGTATGTGTCTGTGAACAAAATATCTCAAGAAAGAAAAGAGCTAGTTGGTTGAAATTATATATTTAAGTTAGGTACCCCCCTGGGACTTAACACGAAGCTTTTGAACAAAATCGACCAAAAAGTATTAGTACTTTACTAATGTACTTTTTCGGTTTTTTTTCGATTTTCTCAAAATTAGCTTTAACGATTTTGACTAAAAATTCAAAAATCAATTATTTTTTAGGTGCTCTTTCAAATCTATATTCTCATTTTGCTCTCAAAATTGTTTGAACTACACTTTACTCTTGTTCTTCATAGGAAAGAAGAGAGAGTGTTTAAAAAAAATATATATATATATATATATATATATTTTTTAACACTTTCTCATTCGCACTCAGTGGTGGTGTCACCTTTATCTGGTCCTAATTAGAGAACTCTCATTTAATTGCATATGCTTGGAGTGTAGGCTTTCACAGTTGTTATCATTAGTAAAAGAATTTGGTTTTAAAGTTAAACAGAAAATCAAATTTTTTTACAAATTGCATATGCTCTCCTAATTATATAAAATTAAAAATTTAATAATCGATCATGGGCCTAACTAGGGGGGTGCCTGCCCCCCCCCCCAGAAGGCTCGTGCCCCCCCCCCCCCCAGAAAGCTCCCTTCTCCAAGAAAAATTGAGAAAATATGGGGCTTTTCATAGCTGGTCCCATGGCCCCCCCCCCCCCAGCCAAATTCTCTAGTTACGCCCACGTAATCGACATAAAAATAGAATATTATTTCCAGGCTTGGTCTTTTGATTTGCTTTTGGAGAGGGCTAGAATTTTTTTTCATAAAAAAGGTGATAGTTCCAAATATATATTTTTAAGAGAGAAATAAAAAAATTTAACAATCTTATAATTTTAATATAATTGAGTAAGTTTTAGTCCTGGAGGGAGGGGACCTAAGTTGAATACACTCTAATTTACCGGTTTTTTTGCCGATCAATTTTGGCGCCATACAATTTCTTTTTGAAATAGATATTAGATTCTTAATTTTTAATAACTACAGTATTTTTTATATTTCTAGTTTTATACAAATTTAAAATTTTTATTTTATAAGTTTTAAATATAAATTAATAATATAAATTTTTTTTAAGTGAACTAAATGAACGCACTCATTGGTTTTGTATATTCTTTGAATACGATCCTCTCATGAGTGTCTCAGTGAACAAATGTGTGAGTGTTAAGTTTATTTTTTTAAGTGTGGTTTATCGTTGATTTAGACTAATTAATTGGATTTATTATTATAAAAGGTGAGTTTCCTATTTATATTTTATCACTTTATAACTATTTTTACATAGGCCTATCCAAATCACATAATATAAAGACAACTTTTTTTTGGGTATAGGACTAATGGTTTTATTCCATTCCCCTTTTGATTTAATACACGTATAAATTCAAAAAGAATATTAAATATTTCAATGGCGATTATTTTTTTATAATTTATGAAATTAATTTTTACAATTCTAAGCTAATAAATTTATCACTATATATAAAATTATATACCGGTATATCAGAATATATCTACATTCAAAGAATATATAAATTGTATTAAAGATTTTGATTATTAGTTTCTAAAAATAAATTATCCCATCCTCACTCTCTTTATTTCTCTCACCCTTACAGATATATGCTAATTTTCTTTTATACCTTCATTTCTGAAATGGACTTGAAGGTGAGGATAAAAGAAGAGAGTGAAAAAAAAAAAATTAAAAATCCGAAACACAGTTTGATCTTTTTAAAATTCTCATGTAATCAAACACATCATCCAACTTTCTCTTATCTTATTTTTTCACTAATTTGCGGCATCTGAGGCCATATATATAGGGTTATACTTTAGCAATAAATGAAGGAGCAGGCAGCCAGAAAATAAGCCTCTACGAAATGAAACTCAAGAGAGGAGACAGTTTCGACTTTATTTAGATAACGCCATCCTCAGTCCATTTTCAAGTCAAATGCCCGCGCAAATGTAGAGTTGTCAATTTGTAAATATTTATATACATAAAAATACTTGTACATATATACCTGATATATACCAAGCAATGCTAAGAGTATTTTTT